>JAOEHT020196474.1:0-11264 GCA_025448195.2 Parazoanthus atlanticus | reverse complement strand
GTTCTTCGAGTGTGGTTAATGAGAGCCAAACGCTTACCCTCTTGTTGTCTCTTCTGAACCTTTTATGCAGCGCTGCTAAATTTGCCTTTCCTTTGCATTGATATTTTTAGATCTGTCATCTGACCGCCGCGAAACATGGCACTAGCACTATGCATGAATGTGAGGCTCAAAATCAACGACATACGTACGAAACAAATCTCAAAATTTGCTGGCATTCAAGTGAGACCACAGGGAGACCGTCTGAAATATGTCGCTGAGCACTCGCTTCACTCGCAGCAATTATTATTATTATTATAAATGTTGTTATTATTACCCAGCAGCTAAATATAGTGTATCACCTTCCAAAACCTAAACATCAATTATTATTATTATTATTACATGTATATCTAATATAACTTGCCCAAAACTCAGACACCATCTAAATATGCAAAGTAACTTACCCATGCTGTGTTATCCTTAAGATGGCATCCTTTGTAACTGATTGTGTTACTGTGGTTGCATTGCTTCATAAACTTGACTTCCTTGACAATGTCTTGCCATTTCTACAGACACAGAAACATGTTAGTCAGAGTTGTACAAGCAACTTTTACATTTGTACATCTTCTAAGTAGCACTGATACCAAAAGCAAAGTTAACCCTGTACAATAAAGTACTTAAAGCTATTTCAACTGTACCAAATACAAACACAGATAACTGATTACTGTAGGTAAACAACTTTAATGGTATACTAACAATAAAAAAAACATGATATATACAAATTCTCAAAAGTTCATCAAACATTTATTCTTTGGCAAAACAAATAAAAGAAAGATCTATGCATATTTCTTATGAAAAATTCTAGAACAAGATTTTTGCTAATGAAATTACAATGAGTAATATCAAGCTTGGATATTTCCAAGTCTTCAGATTATCATTTGTTGACCAACATTTAATAAATGTTACTGACGCCTAGTTGTCTTGTTTTCCATCGATTAGTAAGCAACTTTTGTAACACCTGAGCAAATTCTTGCAAACAAAACTGTTTTCTGACTCCCCTATCCCCTCCCCCAAAAATGTTTGAGTTGTTGGAATCTACAGTTTGCTAAGTTTAGAGTTTAGGGCACAGGTGTTAAATCAGAATAGTAACTAAAATGCCATATAGTAATATTATGCTTTTCTGCAACGATATCATCCTTTTGTCTCTCACCTCCTGTGACTGTTTGCCACTAAAGGACATCTTCTTGATGGCCACCACTTCATTTGTTCTGACATTTCTGGCCTTATAAACAGAAATAAACAAAACTAATTAAAAATAACTATATTTAACTAACTTGTGTACCACACCTACAAAAACACTCACTTCGGATTGGTTGCTTGAATGTGAATTATGCAATTAATTCTTAATAGCCTGTGCAATTAAAACTTAAACTGGCACTGTCATGCAGGAACTTCATTTACTTGAAATATTCAGAAATTATTGAAAATTATTTGGAAACTTATGAAAAAATTTTGGAAGTCTTCAGGGCTCAAAGTTAGCAACCAACTGGTGGTCGCATATGTGACTAGATTTTTCCAAATACGCCTAAGAATTTAACTTGGTCGTACCAGTGCACCTGGACACAACTGTTGAAGTGTGACTTGAAATCGTAAGCCCGTCTTTCCTCTTCTGCCCTTGAATGACAGAAGCAAATCATCTGTGCATTCTGTTCAAGTTGTAACTAATAAAAATCCTTTGTTCACTTGGTCTTGTTTATTTTCCTTTGAGCACAAGCAAAATAATTCGTCGATAAACGTGACTTGCTTTGTCTGCTCCGATCCGCTGACTGAAGCAAGTGAAGGCTCTGCTAGGTGCCCCAGCTTTTGTTTTTATCAGGTAGACCACCCCTGTGTTTCCCAGGATATGCCATGTGCTGTCGGCATTCGATATGCATGACTTGGTCTGCTAGCTGCACGCCATTTTCCTCATGCATGCCACAAGGTCATCTCAGTCATTCTGCACAATGTCAATGTCCAAACAAAGTGATAAAATGACCCACTTTTTCTCGCCGAGTTGAAGGTGGGACACAATGCCCTTTAGTCTTTGTTTTTTAAATGTCTCTGAATAATTCTGTAGCTGACCGTCCACATCTTTGACTTCGAACAGCTCGCCAGCATCCACAACTTTCGGGATATCTGCAACTTCAATTACTAATGAAGCCAGATGTAACGGCATGCACGTACCTCAGATTATATTAGGTATTTGCTTTTTAATTAACATTTTTATCACCTTTTTTACGTCACGACCTTTTAAGCACATGATCATGTGACATTAGCTTTATAATTATTGCAAAGTTTGCAAAAAGAACCCTCAGACTCACAGAAATTCGACAAGTTTACATGGGTTCAGACGAATTCAATCGAGATTTATTGCTGTAAAACTTAGAAGCTACTAGAGCCTTCGCTACATGTCCTGACACCGACAGGAGCGCTGTAAGACAGTTAACACAATAAATTGAACTTTGAGGAGTATTGTGAGTCGAGCCGGTTATTTGGGTCATCGCTGATCCTACCCAGTTTTCACAGGTCTCTCCAACACCATCGGAGCTGACACCACTACACCAGACCTAACACAACAGAATTTGAGAGCAGTACTGACCAGCTGCTAAGAAAGCTAAGACTCACAGGTTCAGGACTTCATCGCTAAAGGAATTTGACTGGCTAGAGTGGCAACTTGAGAAGCAGTTGATGTTTTAGTTTGCGTCAATACCAGTGCAATTGAGGATGATTATGAAGCTTTTTAGCATTATAACTAAGTTTTGGTTGACGTTTTCAGTTCACTTGTAGATAAACCAAAATGAGAGAACAAACATTCTTGCAATTTCTTGCTTTCATCATATAAACTCTGTATGTGAAAAATGTCTAGGTGTTAACATTTTCAGCTGTGCACCTAAGAATTTTAGCTGTGCACCTAAAATCTAGGTTGTGTGCCTTAAAATTGAACACCAGGCCTAAATAAAAAAATGAACTTTGAGCCCTGAGTCTTCAACAATGTTCGAAAGTCTTTGGAAAATCTACAAAAAATCCAGATATCACTTGCCCCTGGTTGTACCCTCATTCCTATCTGTTTATATTTAATGAAAGGCAAGCAGCTTTCACACCAACGGCGACCACATCAGATCAGTCGTCTAACTTTAACCTTGAATCCCTAACTTTACCATTCAAGGAATTACAAATATTATACATTTCACTTACAATTTTTTTAAATAACACAGAACACTTGCAAAGCAGTTATCTTCAAGCACTGGCAAACCTCTGCAAACTTTTGACTTGACACAGAGCAAACTTGACAAAATAGCTACTTACCCTACCAGAAGACTAGTTTTGAAAAAACTGTTTTTTTAGTAAGCTGAATATGGGTTTTGATCAACAAGGGTTGATATGGTATGTTTTTTGTCGTAAGGTTTGGTGTAAAGTTGACGTTTCGAGCGTCAGCCCTTCGTCCGAGCAGACGAAAGATGAAAGACAAAAAGCTAATGCTCAAACTGTCAGTGATACTTACCATGATACCTCATATCATGACAAAACTGAAACAGATATCCACCTTCATTGCCTCTCATGTGCTTCGCCTGGCTGTTTTTGTTTTGATTTTCCAATTACAAAGCAGTAAATGCATTTCAAAATGGGTTTGATTTGATTTCTAAGCTGTAACAATAAATATTAGGTTAGGTTTAGGGATAAGGTTAGGGTTAAGGTTAGGTTGTAATATATTAATTTTTATAAGACAAAAAACTTGGGAACTAGCATAGATTCCTCTGTGGCACAGTTGGTAACTCTAGAGTATGACTCAGAAGCCAGAGTGTATGGGTTCAAACCCCGGTGTGAACAAAAGGTCAGTAGATTTAATAAAAAAGTTATTCCAATAGAGTAGCTTCTGTGTGATGTAGAAGTAGTATGTACTACATGTACAGGGGAGAAGTAGAAAAGGGGTCAAAGGGAGTGAGGGGAGAGGAAATGGCTAGAAACAGTAGGGGAGGGGAAATGATTGTGTAATTTTTTCCTGTTCATTTAAAATTAATCAAATACTTTAAAAGACAAAAGAATAAACTAGTTAGAAAATAAAATTAACTAGTCAAAAAACTATTACCTAGTTAAGAAAAATAATATTATTAAACTAGTTAAAAATGAAATTTAATTGAAAACAAAAATTAATTGCAACAGATACCTCTCACACCGAAAGATTTGCAATCTTTGCTTTGTTCAATTTTAACCTTTGCTTTGGGGTAAATATAATCCGAGGCATAGGATCATATAAATGGAGCTTCTGTGTTTCTCATACAAATGACGCTTACACAACACATCTGTCACTTAAAAAAACTGAATACATAATTTGAATAAATACTTAACACTTACATAATAAACTGCCCCAAAACTGCCGTGTCCTATCTCCCGTAGATCATCAAAGATCTCTTCTGGGTCCTGTTTGTCAAACAGGCCGGCATATTCAGAATTTCTTGGGCCCTTGACAAAGGGCATAGCAACATCAGTGTACGTCCGTCTTATGACGGACTGGCAAATGTAAGAACCTGAAATAAAAATTAAATGCTGAACCAGTTATTAACCTGAACCTCAACTGTCACAGTTTATGTTTTCACCACTACAAATCTATACCACAACTATGACTAGTACTATTTAACTGCATCTACTAAGTACTACTGCAACTACTACTAACAGTATCTACTAAGTATTACAACTACTACTGCTACTACTACTACTACTACTACTACTACTACTACTACTACTACTATTACTACTACTACTATTAATAATAATAATAATAATAATCATTACCTGAGAAGACACACTTTTCCTGCCTATCTACAGTGCAATTTCAGAAATAATTATAGGGTTTAGCTTTGCAGTATTTTCCACTTTCATTACATTTTCAAATGACAGGATAGGCACTCCTGAAGATAAGCTAAATGGCAGGTTAGGAGAACAGCGTTTGAGAGAGTTTATTCAACAAGGTTAAGTCAAGCAATCTTCTTTGAACATGTTCAGTTGCACTTCTCCACAAAATTTTGTCTATGGCCCTGCTGTGCTGTATGAGATCATAATGTCTTCCTTGTGCTAACTCAAAAGATTTAGGAGAGCCTGACTAAAATGTTACACTTCAGACACAAATGGCAGTCTGTCTCTTTCATTTCTTCCATTATTTACCAAATTACATGTATATTATTATTTCTGGAAATTTGACTAATTTCTGCATAAAGTCAAATGTTTGAGTTACAACTGTTTATGTATGCAAGAAAAGAGGTTTCTAGAACTGTCCACAATATCCTGAATATGGCCTTTACTCCACTAATCCGAAGGTCCAGTATTAAAACATTTACTCATTTTGCAAATTCTAGGTACTAAGCGGTCAACCCTTACATGTAAGTTCAAGTACTGATTAAATTTAGAGTTTTTGCCTCAATCTTCTCCAGATATTTTTCAACTCAAATGTTTGTCCATAAAAATATTTTCTATAACTTTAGGTACATTATATGAAGTCTCACTTGAGAGCTGACACTTAAATTGTGCTTTCATTCATTGTTAACTTGATTATTTCTTTGAACTGTATACTTATTGAAGTCAATACCACTTTGGTTACCAGCCAAGCAGCTGAATGCCCCCCCCCCCTGCCTAAAAAGAGTTTCATGTTCATCACTGACCAAATATATTAGAAAATTAAAATTAAAAAAGGACTTGTCTCACATAAAATATTGCTAAATTTTAGTTAGAACTGTTATTTTTTAAATCTCTCCTCTGATAAACAAAAAAAAATAATAACAGGACAAGATCACTGTGATGAACATTGCGCTGTAACTCTTGAAGGTTCTCTTTGGTACTGCACAAAGTTAACAGTAAACATGATTAACACTTATAAGTAATATATGAAGCCATCATACTCTCTCCTCCACAACAAACGATTTCTTGCTTCTTTGGAGATAAATTATTTTGTAGTTATCTTTTGGTTAAGTTAATTAGTAATTTTATTGATTATGACTATGATTAAATTTTATTATAACACTTAAAGAAATTGACAACAACAAAAAATATATTTCACAACATGAATATTAACTACCAACAAAATCCAAGGTTTTCCTCCAATCCTATCCAAAACTTTTCATGTACAGTACAAGTGTATAATGACAATATTAACAAGTTGATAAGAAAACAATCAGCTCCACAGATCACAGCTGTAGGAAAGAAACTGATGAAAGTACAATCTGACATGTTCTGACAGAACAAATATTTGGTGTCAGTCATTTGCATGAAATCTGGGTAACATAACTGCGTTAAAACTTTGATCCAATTGCTAAAAATATCAGAACAATTTTCACGAGGTAAACTAAAAATTTGTATTTCCCTTACAAAAACTCTTTTAGAACTAATCTCTTTGGATTCTTAAAATTGATGGTCATCAGATTAACGATGTGTTTTCACAAATCATTGAACTGTGGGTTAACATCAGGAATTTCTTGCCCAGAACAAGTCAACAACATAAACTTAAAAGCACAAAAAAGATAACCAGGTCCAAGAAGATAATACACAATTACATTTCTATCAGAAAACTCAGATACCAGAAATAGCCACCGTTTTGAAACAGAAAACTCAAATGATTATATTTACTTGGCAGAAAAACTGAAACAAATTACACCGGCACACAATATTACTGCCAAGGCACACATTACAAATTAAACTTATCATTAGAAACCATTTAGTTTCTCTAAACGATCATAACTAACACCAAGGATAACTATATGAGGCCAATAAACAATCCGATATTCAACCAACCGAGTTTAGTATCAATTCACAGCAGTATGCACCGCTCCGAATATGGCCGGCCGTCTTCCCCACGACACGCTCCAGATACGTAACTAATACCAAGAACACAGATAAATATATATATATATATCCATTCCCTACCATATACCTCAACTGACAGCCCAAAATAACTATAGTTTACCGTTCCAAAATCAAGTCCAAGTGCTTTATAACTGTAGAAAACCGGAAGTTAGGCTGAGTCTAGGTCGAAAACTAGGACAAGCGACTTTCAACGGCTGCTCAAGAGAAGGCAAGCCATTACATCAACCAACTCGATCTGATTTGGCGCATTGTAAAACGCTAGTTCATAAACAGTGTGTCGGGATGAAATGCGAATATAGCGACAATCTTTGTTCTATCCGACTATCCCTACCCACATAAGGATAAAACGAATGACATTCCGGACATGGAAATGAGAAGATATCATAGCTACAATGTTCTCGAATCCATTCACCTTTGTCAGTTCTCCTCCTGATAGGATACAGGGATATTCCTTGTGTTAAAAAGCACTGCATAAGCAAATGTCTAAAATCTGGTGTGAAGTAAATGATAAACAAGAAAAATAACCATCTCCTGCACTGTGATCTTCTTAGTCGCTCGCACGAGTTCTAGCGAACACACCCGATTCGTTGCTCTCACTTCTTGTGAACAAGTAGCTCCCAATACCAACTGAGTTGGCACCTTCATTCCCTTAACATTACAGAATTGCCGTATAGATAGGAATAGCTTATGGTGAGACAAACTGGGCGTTTCAGTGAAATAATTTTCGTCTTAGCAAAAACAGAAATATACCTTCATAAAATAAATGAAACAGTCCCAAAACATACACACTTCGCTCTTTCCTCAACGAAATAGATGTTGATGGCTGTTTTGGCAATCGTAATAACTCGTAGTCTTGACAAGCAACTAGTGGAAACAGGTGCTGCTATAAAATTACATCAGACAACCAACAACCAACTCTACGACAACATACTGGAGTACGAAATAATCGGGTTCATTTCTTACGTGGATTGGTTCACAGGCTCTGCACGGGTCCAAAGTGGGGGATGTGAGAGAACGTTACTGAAGCCATTGTCTTGCCCAACGTCATTGCCGCAAGTGCTCCACTATCATCACATCCAGATGCAGTGAAACCAAAATTAGCTCCCACAACACTCTGCCATAAACTTTTGAGCTTCAAGTTTACCTCTTCTTGGGAATATCTTATGGAGAATCTTCATAAAACACAACAAAAACTCGCAAAATGCAAATCACTCCCAGAACAAGATGGCGACCATTCCGATCTTACGCCTGCGCGTGACGTTGTGGAACCGAGTCCCATGGGGGAAATAAGTGAGCGTGGGGGAGGGGTCGGTCGTTATTTTATTGGGAGAGGGACTGCACTTCCCACTTGTTCAAGTATTATTTCCGGTCAGTTTGTTTGGTGGATATTGTGTCTTGCCGGTGTATGTGAATGTTGGATATGAGATCACGCTTGCGGAGTCACGTAATATGTTTCGCACATGTCAGATAATATAGGAGTCGAAATTATTCGTGATCATTTACTTTTTAGTTTTTATCATCGTTCTGTACCCTTGATTCTCACTTTTCATCTCATCTATTTATTCCAAGAATCTACGTGCCAACTTTTCTTCATCATCATGTTTAATTTAATGTATCTGTGTTTCATAAGATGAATAGAAACCGAAACAAGCCGTGAAAATTCCAGTTGCTGGACAACAATAATGATATGAAAAAATTTGCTACTGATTTTATACTTTTTATTAATGTTAATTTCAATTTTATGCGTTGTTAAAGGTCAATGTATGCATGCTTTTTACTTCCTTTCTTATGTATTAAGTTGGAAAATGGTATTTCCTGACGCTCCTTTCTAACTTGAGCAAAGTTTGAGAATCTTCAATGGCGCTCAAGAATAAATATGCGTATATTTTATAATTGCAAGAAAAATAAGCACGTTAACCAAGGGACAAAGTAGTTACAGACGAGAAGCAACAACCCAAAGTGTACAACAGCAAATCTCTGGGCAAGGATCTCCCACATGCAGTGCTACTTGTCACTCAGGAATGAAGGCAATATCATGTTCTCTGATGAATAAAATACAAGCCGACACAGTATATATGTTTCAACAAGTACGCTGTATTTTTTTAATTCGTCCGCTGACTGAATCAAGAAAATCCTATTTCAAATTTCCTCAACAGAAGAAAGCGATTCAGTGTTGAATACATTTTACCTTTTACTCCCATTATCAAATGTGTACAGAGTCTTGCTAAATAGTCTCAGGCGTAAAATTACCCATTAACTATATTATTTCAGTTGTCAGGGTTCCGGCAACCATTCAAACAATAACTTAAAATAATCTTGTAAAGCCTTTATATTTTGAAACCTATTTTTCACTACTCGACTCTGTGTCTGACGTTGACTTGCCAAATGCGTGATCTCTTGTTCGGGACTGTACATGTCCGTATCACAAATCTTAAACCGAACTGTCTTTATATCAAGTTTGTCATTTTAATCCAAAATTTAACAGGGGAACACCTGTCATGGAACCACGAGTCCCTTCCTGCTTCTCCTCTTGGCCGCTATGATTGTAATTAGTCAATTCAAATTTTTTAAAATTATGCCTTGTTACTTTATGTGCTGCCAATAGAACTGTTAAACAACCTCACTCGTTTTCAGACCACAATACCGTAAAATCCCGATTTTTAGCCCCACGCTTGTAGTAGCCCCCTCCCAGTCAGTATAAAGTTCCCCGGATGTATAAGCGGAAATGTGCTGAAGGCTCCTCCATTCATTCTTGTAGCAAAACATGTGTAAATGATCTAAAGTTTCTCTCTCGTTAACGCCCTTGCAGTGCATGTAATTCCTTGACCATGGAAAGTGAACAATTTTCAGCTTTGTCTGAGCTCTAATTCTGTACGTCCGCCATGCTCTCAATGCGCAAATCTCCTTTTAGTGTATTTTTATCTGTGTTATGATATCGTAATTTATTTTGTTTTCATTCCATTTCCGGGAAGAAAATATACGCAAGTCTCCTTTTAAAACAACTGTATTGCACTCTAGTGGTTTTTTTTTTATCTATGTTATATGGTGGTAAGCACTTAATCAGATGGTTCAAAAGGACCTTCTCATTCGGGTAAGTCAGGACTAGGGTTCATAATTGTAATCGAGGGTTAGTTAGGGTTAAGGTTGGGGTCAGGATTATTTTAAGTACGTATAAAAAGGAATTTGCAAGTGCCCGTGGGTTAGTAAATTCGTAAAGGTCCTTTTGAACCATCTGATTAAGTGCTTACCTTATATGGTATCGCAATATGGGGAAATACACATATTCCTCTATTTTGCAACCCTTTAAGCTTCGGGATAAAATCTCATCCAGGTATGAAACGCGACGAAAACTCCGGCGAAAACTGCTGTTTCCATTCCATTCCGGTAAGAAAATTAAGACGTTGGCCGGAAGAAGTTCCGTTCCATGATGAAACTACTGATTTAAACATTTTCTTAGCCCCGGAACAAACTCGTTCCGACTCTAGATCTCTTGTGGACGTGCACTAAATTCGATATGTTACCTGTACGCGGGTTTCGATATGACGTCATTGTTTACATTTTCCAATTCATTAGGGGCATTGGCTGCATACAATACAATAATGTTTATCAGTGCCAATAGTTGCTATATTTGAGAAAGTAGACTGAGAAGAAAAATAAGTTCGGAATATATGGTACAAGCTAACTATGGTGGCCAGAGGCTAGACAGAGACAGTTGGCTGGTTTATGTTTGTTGCTAAACAAAGGTCAAGAGAAAATTCAGAAAACACGAGTAAAGAAAATAGGAAGTGTAAATACGAATAAAATATTTTAAAGTATCTTACATATAAAAGTGTAATATATAGTATAAGATAAAGCATAATATGACATAAACTCAAACAAAAACCGTCCATTAATCGATAAAGCAAGACACAGTTGGTGTTTATCAAAGACTTAAAAAGTCGGATGTGTTGAAGAATATTTTTGCGGTAATTTGTTTTGAAAACGTCGAAAGTTAAGCGAATGTAAGACTGGATGCGAAAGTTGCCTTCGGCCACAAAGGTCGCTCTAAATTCGGAAGTTTTTAGACAGTCATTTTTCCTGACTTTTTCGACATGTCAAGCTCAAACTTTCAGTGAGAACTAGTACCTGACTGTAAAGCCCATCACACACTAGCCGATTTTTTGTCGAGAATGCATATTTTTTATCGGGGTCAAATCTGTCTGGCTTTACAGCTCATCACACATTAGCCGATTTTTCGTAGCCGATTTCTTGTGGAACTTACTTAAGGCCTGTTCACGCTAGAGACGCAAACGCAGACGCAGACGCAAGCGCAAGGACATACACACTGGGGACGCAAGTGAAGCAAGCGACGCAAGCAAAGAGGTTGCGCATGCGTGATTGTCTCTGTCTCGGTCTTT
>JAOEHT020196401.1:0-11265 GCA_025448195.2 Parazoanthus atlanticus | reverse complement strand
CCTGCCAATAATTTCATTTCTTTGAATAGCAATGAGTTCTACTCAAAGCAGATTGACATGGCAATGCCAGAGTCTTTACAATTTCTCTTTTTTTTCTCGGAAGTTGTAATATTTATGATAAATTGGTAATAGGACTTCGTGTCGTCCAATTCTGTCTGTAATCATATTCATGACAAACAAATCGGACTCCCGCTTCGCAGTCGTCCAATTTTGTTATCATTCATATGATTACAGACCGAATCGGACTCCACTCAGTCCTATTGCCATTACTAATGGTAATTGAACTGAGTGGAGTGTAATTTGGTCTGAAATCATACGCGTGATTTCAAAATCGAACGAGCGCGTAGCGCGAGTTTGATTTGAAGTCACAAGCATGATTTCAGACCAAGAAGTTCAATTACCAATTAATTACATCTATTTTGAAATCGCTTTTTTGAACTTACAAGCAAAGATAAAGGTTTTTAGTTAACGTTTGAAATCGATTAGCTGTTTTAGATTTTTCTGCTTTGCTATTGGTTGTTCAAAGCAGTGCGATTACAAACTCAAAACAGCGCGATTAATTCTGAAATCACTGCTGTTGGGAACCAATCAGAATGCAAGAATCACCAGTGGTTTCAAAATGGATATAATTAAGTAAAATATCATATCATATCATATCATATATCATATCATATCATATCATATCAGACCAGTAGAACAGAACAGAACAGAGCAGAGCAATAGGGAAATTATGATCTGATAATTTAGATACACAATTGGATACAACATGCTATCCTATAGAATTCACGACTCTTGATTTTAGTTAAATGTGGCTCAAAGGAAAATCATTTATTAACATACTTATAAAGAGGCAATTTTCTATTGGCATGTAATCGGATATTCAGCTTTTTTCATAGAAAAGCTTTTTTAGACAATTCGTTAATTATTTAGCTCACTAATCATTCTTTTCACGTTTCAGTTTTTATAATCATAATAAGACGAGTTGTTTAACTGTAAGAGAAATGTAAATGTTTTAACCAACGGGTTTTATTCTAGTTTAGTAATGAAAGATTTTCTAAATAAGTTGTTGAAATTAGAGAGCTCGGTGAAGATGAGGATAAACATTAGTAACATAACCAACTGCAATGGCAATTTGTTATTAACGAACAGTCAATTTTGTTTTAGTTAAATGTGGCTGTAGTTTATTACGAGCCAATCGCTAAAATTGAAAAGATCACAATTTATATTCTCAACGAGATTGTCAGTTTCGTGCGAGGATGCAAATATATGAGTGTCGTCAGCGTATATGCATGGACTAGTCGATTTAAGACAATTGGGAGGTCGTCGATATATAACAAGAACAAAATAGGGTCCACACTAGGTCCCTGAGGGACATGTAGCCATTAACAAAGCTTTGATGCTTTCTACTAATAAGGTATGTACATGAAACCATTCTAGCCGGGTGGTCCGATTTTTAAATGGTATCTTACACTCGGTACCAGCCATTGCACTGTCATTTTAAATATCAGTTCCGGATAAAAAGTGTTTACCATGTTGCATTGTAGAAAAGCATTGCAGAGCTCAGTTGGTTAGTGCGCGGCCTTCGGAGCTTGACGTTCCCAGTTCGATCCTCGGTGACTCCAACGTCTGTTTTGACTTTCTTCTGATCCGTGTATCTTTAGCTTTAAATACCTGTAAGACGGAGCACTGACAGAGGAAGGGGGTAAAGTGCGCACCGACGGCCACAAGTTTATTAGTTAATTAATTACTTTCACTAGTTACCCTCGTTAAAGACAGTCGCTTCACCTTTACTTTTAGAAAAATTGGATCGCCTTCGTATTTTCTGCTATTGTTAGGACTGAGCAGAGACCAGAGAGCTTGATTTTGGGTGCTTGAGCGGTTAAGCAGTTTTCGTTCTCGATAAGATAAAGTTAATAATTTTAAATACAAAGGCCATTGCGTTGCACCTAATTTCTCCCCAATTATATCTTTTTTAGTATCGGGAACTGTACATTATTTATCCTGCAGGCTTTTATTACTTCTACTGATTTTAGATCGCAGCCGAGCATTACATGAGTGCATGACTAACTCAGCAACTGAGAAGGAAAACTATTGACTATTGGGAATGGGATTTAGGGAAAACAATCTGCACTGTGAACTGCATGGGATTTGGTGAAAGTTTGGCCTGAGAATGGGATTGCAATTGGTACTCCTTTCCCACCCCCACTTCCCCTCCTTCAGAACCCTCTGTCATTCTAAAGCCGGAAATCACAGAAAACGTTTATAGAGAAAATTAAAGAAGAAAATTACTGGTTCTAATAAACATAAAGATATGCGTCTGTACACGTTTGTCTTTGTCTCTGTATTTGAAGTTGTAAAAGACTTTTCACAGTAAAATTATTTTCTTTTGTTCAAGGTATCCAGCTATCGTCATGAAACACTACTCATTAAAAATATTATTCTAAGAACAAAAACAAAGTAAAAACACATCAGAACAAGCCATCTGAAATCGATAGGGCGAGGAGAGCAAAAGGGTAGCCATGATGTGTTCACAGTGTCCTGCATGTGAAGTCTCTTCTCTGAGATGTGCTGTTAGAAATGGTGATGTGAAGTTAGTAAAGCATTTGCATGCTAAAGGAGCAA
Organism: Parazoanthus atlanticus; assembly: GCA_025448195.2. Taxonomy (NCBI): domain Eukaryota; kingdom Metazoa; phylum Cnidaria; class Anthozoa; order Zoantharia; family Parazoanthidae; genus Parazoanthus; species Parazoanthus atlanticus. The sequence continues at coordinate 8,643 of JAOEHT020196401.1, read as the reverse complement.
ATATAAAAATGTTAACTGATAGAGATAGTCTTTTACATTTGGCGGTAGCGAGAGGTCATGTTGAAATGGCCAAAGAGCTGATAGAACACACTAGCGACATTGAGTGTCGCAACTTCCTGCACTACACTCCACTGCACTGGGCTGGTGTGCTTGGACGCTTGGAGATGGTAAATCTGTTGATTAACAGAGGAGCGGACATAAAAGCTGCGACAATGCTCGGAGAGACAACTTTGCATTTGGCTGTGGAGGGAGGCCATATTGAAATCTCAAGAGTGCTGATAGAGCACGGTAGTGACATTAAGTGTCGTAACTGCTGGGGCTACTCTCCACTGCACTGTGCGTCTGAAAATGGTGAGTTGGAGGTAGTAAATCTGTTGCTTGCAAAAGGAGCGAACGTTAAAGCTGTGACACACTGTGGAGACACTCCTTTACATTTGGTTTTAGAGGGAGGCCATGCTGAAGTGGCCAGATTGTTGATAGAACGCGGTAGTGACATCGAGTGTCGTGACAGCCGGGGCTACTCTCCACTACATTTGGCTGCTAAGCGTGGACACTTTGAGGTTGTAAGTATGTTGATTGAGAGAGGAGCGGACGTAAAGGCTGTGACAAAAGTCAAAGACACTCCATTACATTTGGCTGTAAATAGAAGCCATATTGAAGTGGTCAGAGTGTTGATAGAACACGGTAGTGACATCGAGTGTCGTAATTCGTGGGGCTTCTCTCCACTGCATTTGGCGACTAAGTGTGGAGGCTTGGAAATAGTTAATCTGTTGATTGACAGAGGAGCAGATATAAAGGCTGCGACAAATCTCGGAGAGACAACTATTAACTTGGCTGTAGAGGGAGGTTATATTGAAGTCTCAAGACTGCTCATAGAGCACGGTATTAACATTGAACATCGTAACGGCCGGGGCTACTCTCCACTGCATCAGGCTACAAAGCGTGGAGACTTGGAGATGGTAAATATGTTGATTGACAAAGGAGCGGACATAACGGCTGTAACAAATGAAGGAAACCCAGCATTACATTTGGCTGTAGAAAGAGGCCATACTGAAATCGCTGGCTTGCTGATAGAGCAGGGTAGTTATCTTGAATGTTGTGGCTTCTCTCCTTTGCACTGGGCTTCTGAGCATGGACATTTGGAGTATGTTAATCTCTTGATTCACAAAGGGGCGGACGTAAGGGCTGTAACAAAAGAGGGAGATACTCCATTACATTTAGCTGCAGATAAAGGTCATATTGAAGTGGCCAGAGTGTTGATAGAGCACGGTAGTGGCATCGAGTGCCGTAACAGGTGGCACCTCTCTCCACTGGACTGCGCAGCTTGGTATGGTCATGTAGAGATTGTTAGGCTTTTGGTTGAAAAAGGCGCGGGCGTAAATGGAACGACTAATAAATCAAGTAGCAAAGGAGATACACCCTTAGCTTTGGCTGCCAATGCTAGCAAATTAGGAGTGATCGAAGTGTTGTTGGCCTGCGGTTTCGATCCCAATTCTCGCAACGAGAATGGATATACTCTGCTCCATCGTGCTGCCAAATATAGAAAGCCAAAGCTTGAGGTTGTGGAAATACTTGTTCGTAATGGAGCAAACATAATGGCTGTAGACAGAGATGGGTACACCCCGTTACACTTGGCTGCCAAGGAAGGAAATAGTGATATGCTCACATTTCTTCTCAAACACAATGCTGATCCACTGGTCTTTAGTAAATCACGCTGGTTTTCAAGGAACAGAAAGACTCCACTACACCTGGCCCTAGAGGGTAACCACCAGGAGTGTGTTGAGCTCATCAAACAGCAGATCATCGGCGAATCGTTTGAGACATTTCTGATTGTTCATCGCAGGAATTCCGGTGAAGATTTCTTGGGCCTTTTGTTCAGTCCTGGGACAAAAGTTAACCTCAGTAACTCAGATGGAGACAGCCCCCTTCATACCGCCGTAAGGTTTGGAAACCTTGAGGTGGTCGAAATGCTGGACAAACTTGGTGCTGATTTCACTAAAAAGAACAACGATGGAGAAACACCCCTAGACATTGTTCGTGAAAGGGACAACGAGATTAAAAGACTGCTCAGGTTCGTTGAAGAGAGGTCTTTCTCTTTCAAAAAACCGGCAGTTCAAGGTCTCAACCACCCGCATCTGACTTCAGGTACATTGATAGTAGTATTGTTAGTACTCCAAATTCAAGAACGTTATGCTTTAGAATCGACAATATTAAAATATATATCTCGTCAGTATTCTAAGAAACCAAGTGCAAACAGAATAGAGAGCTTAACAGTAGAGTGTTTACTGTTCATTCTGAATACGAAAATACATGTTTTTATTTTTATCATTTTGCAAAGCAACCATTCTTGTTTTTTTTATATAATGTATTCTGTCCTGAGTTATTCACTCCTATCATCAATACAAACTAATTTGATTGGTTTTGGAATTGAACATCGACTCTAAACTCCAAGATGCATTGCAAAATTATCCCAATCTCTGAATATATATAGAAAATGCATAGACAGGTATAATACGAATTTAGGAATACGTCAGTTGGCACTTAGGGAGTGAAATGGGTGAAACTTGAGTGCGAGGATTTAGGAATATAGCAAAACACTCTATATTCATCCCTCATCTTCGAGTTGAATTTTAATAAATCTAAATCAGTGAACAACGAATCATTATTATTATCGTTGCCATTTTCATTAATAATAATAATAATAATAATAATGGCGTTACCCAGACAGCATTTCCACAAAGTGGCTCTTCGTCTATCTGGGGGACCAACGGCTTAACGTCCCTGTCCAAGGACGGTGTGGCGAAAGAAGACCATCTAAATATTCAACCCCTTGGCCAAGCCGGGAATTGAACCCGGGACCTTCAAGTTAGCAGTCGGAGATCTTACTGACTGAGCTAACGTCGCATGCACAATTATTATTATCATCATTATGATCAATATTATTATTATTAGTAGTATTTACATTTGCTTAAATAAACTAAAATACTATTTGATTTTGAACTATTTCGGTTAAATTTATCACCCACTGTACGTAACTGGGCAGCTGTTTAAAACCTGTTTTTAATGTCTTAGTTCGACCCCGACCGTTTGGAAAGGACGCTGCTGGTTTCTCGTATCCCCAGGGAAGAGCTCTGGCCACTGAGGAAGGACGAGAGGTGGAGTTCAAGGAGTTCACGGGAGAGGAGAGGAGAAAGCTGGCCTGGAAGATAATGGAGAAAGTAAAGAAATTTGTCGTCGCGTGTCTTAATGGTGGGAATCAAGGTATTTTAGTGGTTCCGAATTGATCTATTTACCCTACATTAGGTTTTAAACAAATAGTTTTATGTTATCTTTTTTCTATCAAAGGCCACAAAAATTTCGTCAATTTACAGACCAGCCGACCCGAATTTTTGCCGAAAAAGAACACAAAGGTTTCACAACGACAGAAAATCTAACTAATATCACAAAACGTATTTTGTCTACACGATGTTTTAGTACTTCAAAACAGCATTGATATTAAAAAAAGAAAAATCTAATTTTTTCTCCTTTTAGTATTAAAAAAATATGTTTTTGGCATTTAAAAATACTTTATGGTATTAAAATAACACTAATTATCTTTTGTAGTAAGTAAGTAAACAAAACGTGTAACAAAGGAATTTAAAATACTCACCTCCGCCGGTTCCTCGACATTGACCATAAAAATCAGTAGTTGAACAAGAAATAAGAAACTAGTGTACCCTAAACCACAAAGAACGATCACCGTTCCGTCCATTCATTCACCCTGCTTGCCTGCAGTGTTTGTAATTCGGCAATGATGTCTGTTAAAAAGTTTGCCTCTTATTCTTTGAAATATTCTGTTCTTCGTTTTGCAGTTATAAATATATTGTTTTAAAGGTTATTCACAAATTTTTTGCTTTGATCAGAAAAAAATATCTTATCCCAATGTAGATGAACCGGAAACGTATTTGTTCTCTTTGCGACTGATCAGTGGTCAGGTAATAAATGGTAGGATTATCGGTGGTCAGGTAATAAATGGTAGGATTATCAGTGGTCAGTAATAAATGGTAGGATTATCAATTGTCCTGATGCCGTGTCCCGTGTTTTGTAGGTACAATATACTTTGCAGTGCGGGACAGTGGAGAAATTGTGGGCCTTGAACTGGAGACAGGTGAGAGTTTTTTTTTCTTAACAATTCGCTACAGTAACGATTAGATAGATGTGTTGTCTCCTTGTGGAAGGCAAAACAAATCTGTGGTGGATCCTGGAGAATAGTGAAGGTGGCATGGTTCGATCTAACCCCCCTTAACCCAACACGAACGGAGTGCACAAACAGGTAATCTCTGACGAAAGTGCTAGTATATTTGTTGAAAATGTAATATTCGAACCCGTTAGAGTCATTCCGAACGCACATTGCATAAATCCAGAATCGGCCGTAGCAAGTAACTATGGCACCAAATTGATACAATCGTTCGTCCCTACACAGGTGATCGAGATCACATCAGTTAGGCGCTACAGACCATTCTTGATGATCACATCATCAGTGACAGCGGGAAGATGATCAAAGGGGGAGACCAAACCTGTGTCCGGCTGGTGTTCGTGAAGGTGACTGTCCATGGACACCCACCTGGAGATCTATTCGTGGTTGAAATTGAAGTGAAGCGTGACTGGAACTTGTGTGGTGACTCTGTATACTATACCAAGACGTGGAAAGATATTCGACCGTCGAAACCAAAGGTGTGTTTAACTTACAAAATATACAAGATTAACTCTGATTGGTTCATTTTAAATCTTAACTCGTTTTACAAGAAAATATAATGAATTGCGATTTTTCTGCTCTCAACTCCCAGAACTGTAGTTCTACTTGTATTTGTATTAAGCATTACAGCACAAAGTTGTTTAGTAAAACAGAGCAACCCGAGCTAAAGTGTAGTTCCTTTGTTCAGTGTTGTATTTGTGTGCATGTTTTCAGTTAATTTTAATGTTGACTGTGCAATAAACCAATAAAACAGATTCATTTTGTGTATCGCAGTTGACGTTGGAATTAATTTTTGTGTGATTAATAGACGGATTCTGTTGTCGCTGATTCTTTTTATTGTTTTTTTTTCAAATTTCCACCTGTTTAGGTAACAAAATCTTAATATAACTCCCTACATGATATTTAAGATATATATTTTGAGTTGCAATAAAGTTATCATCTAAAGTTCACCCTAAACTTGAATTTAACAGGCAGCCGGAGCAGCTAACGGTAAAGGTGGCGAGGCGTCATCGAGTCAGACCAGCGACCTGGCCCCCATCAGTTTGTGTTACAAGGTGGAGAAAGACAAGTTTGACGAGCCTGCAATACGTACTAATGGCTGTACAGGCACCATATCCCACTTCACGGTAGAAAAACAGATCAAAAAACCTTTGAGGAAAAAGTACAAAAAATGGAAGCGCAGCCAGACTCTGATTGGAAGGCTTTTCCGTTGACTCCAAACGTGAATTGAGGTGACCAACTCGTACCTTTGAAGAGTACGATTGAAGTGGGAAAATCCAAGAACTTACTTAACACTATCCAGACTGGGCCTTCTTGGAGTTCGAGGGAATGGGACGGGGACGGGGAGGGGGGCTAAAAGTTCCCACAGCTAATAAATTCGATAACGGCTGCACTATCGATATTCACACCAAAACTGATGTGCCAATACAATTATAATGATAATTGTTCAAGTCAGTTTCCATGGATTTCTAGCGGCCATTTTGGATTTTTCGATGACCTCAGAAAATGGCCTTTGACTATCAGTTAATGGCAAACCGTTTGAATGAACGTTGAATTAGTAAAAATAGCAATTTGACAGTAAAAAATAACTTCAGAAATTGAAATATATGAGAAAAAATCCACGAAAAATACCTTGACCTGTCACTCAAAAACTAGTTGCCACAGAAGCATGTTGATTAATAAACACAATTAGAAACATAAAAGTGTTACTTAAAAATGATATGTAACGGTTCTTTCGTTAGAAAGGTTTGAATGTGGTGCGTGCACTTTCAACTCTCCCCCAGTCTGAATAGTTTGCTGATTGTTCTCCCACCCTGTATTTCGCTGAATAACAATAAGTGGAGGGAAGAGTTTCTAGGTGTCCAGTCATATGTTCAACCATTCTCTGGTACCCTTTGGGCCTCCCTCCTTTCAGTTCATGAATTTTCAAGGTATACTAGCTACCTCTGAATTATATAGGTTTTGCGGAGGACGGCTTGAAACACATTTTAAAAATATTCTAAAATGTTTTTATTTGCTTGTGTTTCTAGGACAACGGCAAAGACGAACCGTACTTTGGCGGTGGATGGAAAGCGACCATTTGCCAGGTTGAACAAACTCAACAAGTATGGATGGGAAACTGATCATTGTAAAAAGGACGACAATCGTAGCTGAACATTTTTGAACTGTTTATACGTCTAAGTAGAACTGTTCAGCTTTTTCAAGCACCAGAACACGTTACTTGTACTTGTACAAGAAGGATAGAACCGGGTCAACGTCCCGGTCAAAATTTTAACAACTGTTAGTTCACAAAGAACAACCCATACAAGGTTTAAGTTTTATCTTTAACTGTGGGCACTGACTTTCCTGCAAGCCTGTATGTGTTGTTTGTTGCTTGAAAGTGTTTTGCAAAATGTTAATTGTTTTAAGAGATAGATTAGCATTAATCCTGCAATGGGTTTTTAGTTTACGAAGCACTTTAAACTCTGCAGAGTTTAAGAAACGTTTTGCAAACCCCTCGGAAGGTTCTTAGAGTATTTTTGTAAGACTGCTCTTTTGTAAAACCTAATGCAAATCTAAACAATTGCTATTAATTCTGATTGAGTTTTAAATCATTAATGTACAAATAACTTTCAAACGTTGGGTAATCCAATAATTTAGAATATGGGGGCGTTTTTCTAACTAAATCATCTGGCACGATATAGAAACTGGTTGCCTGGAAAGATGGTGTTAATTGTGAGATTAGCTGTTATTGTGGCTAAAGAGTTCTAAGTAGTTATTCAGGCCCATAACTCTCGGTCAATTTTCAGAATGTATTTGCAAATTGGTTTTACAAAGAATCCTCGTTGATTATTAATCTGAGAACGAATCGCGAAAGTATTATTTTTGAAACTAGAAACACACAGTTCAGCTAGCTTGAACACCACTGCATGAAATACTTTCAGTTTAAGCAATCTAGTATCTCAAAGTGAGTTTGTAGCAGTGCCGGTGACCCAGAATCGTAAAAACAACGGATCGTCGAACAAGAATTGTTGTGAATCATAGCTTCTATAGTTGCACTATGTTCATGTACAGCATTTACAGGGGGAATCCAGAATTTTTTAACTTGGGGAGGGGGGAGGGGGGAGCAATGTCTGGTTATGACAAGTCAGTTGTCGCTCAGTAGTGAAATTAGGGTAGGGCCTGATACCCCAAGAGCGCTTTCTGATTTTGGTATAAAAATGTGGAAATCTATCGTATTAAGGCTTCAATTACGCTATACCGGATAAGATTTCGAGCCGACACAAATTCGTTGGGTTGCACTGTAAACAGCAACAGTTTTTCGCGGCACAAAAAACTATCCGACATATTACACGTACCACTTTTGAAAGTGCTGCGTCTCACTGTCTAAACGGCACAAAAGATGTGCCGGAAAAATTGTACCAGTTGTCACAGAAGGCTTATCCGGTATGGTTATTACAACGGCACGAAAGCTATCCGGTCAGTTTACTGAAAAGGAAGCCTTAGGTTGACACCCAATCCACGCGCCCTCCCCCTGAATCCGCCCTCGATATTGCCTATAAAATTGTAGAAATGTAAACGATAAAATATATTTTGCCGATTTTACTGCTAATAGGTCTGTAATGCTGCTAAGGTATGTACTTAAAAACACCCAGTGTATTTTGAAATAATAAAATAAGTGTGTCAGTGATCAGTTGCGTTTTGACTGTTTAATCATTTCTAGAGAAAAGTGGAGTTTTCTTGTTAGAAAGCATTCTAAGACACGTACCTTGATTCTTGAGACGAATACAATCATGTCTTTTCTGGAAAAGTTTAATGTTCAAACCTCACTTTAGTTCGAATTCATCCAAATTCCTTGCATTAAATGCTAATAATGTCACTCAGTTCATTTTTGTTTTCCTCGCTACGTTTTAAAATACAATTCCAACAGGAAATGCTTCTAATTTTGACACAGTCCAAAGCACATGGCCGCTATCTTTAGATGAACAACAACAACAACAACAACTTTATCACGTGCAATGTTAATATATTACAAAACATGTCACACAATCGACTACAAGACTAAGTCGAAAGTCGATATTTGACCAACATGGCCTCAAATACGGCGATATCATCGTAAAAAGTGAAAGCCTTAAGAAAATATTTTTTTCCAGAATCTTGTCCTCCAATATATGTTATGAAAAGTCACACGATTTGGTGGTTATTACGTGAGTATTAAGAAAGTTTTCTTCAATTGAAACCAGCGCGACTACTTTCTCCTCCCCCCAGCTAATGAAAATTTGTTGAAAGCTTTGTTCGTTACATTTGATGAATAATATTAAGATAATCCTTGGAAGGAGTGTCATTGTCAGAAAACGTAATTTTTTAAACACGCAGCCCTGGCTCGGTCAATTTCCAGGGGATGTTAACAAAGTTTTATACCTAGAGGG
>JAOEHT020196335.1:0-11266 GCA_025448195.2 Parazoanthus atlanticus | reverse complement strand
GTCGTCACAGACATAAATTAATTAATTGCAAATTTTTAGGAGTTATAGATGAATGAAGATCAAATTTTAAACTACATTGAGGACGATGATAAACTATCACATGAATGGTTCATCTATCAAGGATCTGAGGACGGAACTATATTCGACTTTTATGCTGAATTTATTAGGGATAATCTTGAGGATCAATATTTAGCATTAGCAATTAGCAATGACATATATTACTCTGAAGCAGTTGATTTAGTTGACTCTGAGGAGTATTGGGTATTAACTGATGATGAAGCCAATGAGAAAGCTGAACAGTATGCATATGAGTCTGCTGAGGAAGCTCAGCAGGAAATTCCACATCATCTTCAGCGATACTTTAATATGGAATTATTTATTAGTGGCCGTATATCTGATAGCAGAGGAAACTTGCTTAATCTTTACAACGGATCTGAGGATTCAATCACACTGGACAATGGTTCAGTATTTTACATTTATAGAAGGAATTAACATGCAATTAGACCCACTTTATAAACAAGGCAAAACAGGAGCAATCCAGGTTTGTAACATATCAGCAATTGGTGACACAGTAATTGTGGAATTTGGCCAACTGAATGGCAAGATGCAATCTAAATCAACTGTTTGCACTGCAAAAAATGTTGGCAGAGCAAATCAAACCACAGCTGAGCAGCAAGCAATCCTTGAGGCAAAGGCCAAGCATGTTGATAAGATCAAATCAGGCTACTCAACAGACATATCAGCACCTGTTACTGTGCAGTTACCTCAGAAGGTTAAGTCGTACTTAGATAACAAGCATCTTGTTAAGTACCCAGCATTCACAACCCCCAAACTTAACGGAGTTAACGGAACTTATTGGCTTAATGATGGTCAGTTATCCCTAACTTCTAGAGGCGGTGAAACATACCCAGTAATTCCACATCTTGAAGACCAAATCAAGCAAGCTATGGAATTACTGCAAACTGACTGCCTTAACGGTGAGCTGTACATACACGGTGAACACTTACAGGACATTCAATCAGCAGTTAAAAAGCCTAACAAGCTTTCACCTAGACTGCAATTTCATATCTTTGAATTACCAAACATAAATCAGCAATACCAGACCAAATCCACTTTATTTGGTAAACTGAACGCAACTCTTGGATTATCATATGTTATTGGAATCACTCCGATTGTAATCACATCACATGAGGAAGCAACTCATTGGTATGATATTCACATGTTATCAGGATTTGAGGGCTCAGTTATATACAACATGGACGCAACTTACCAATTCAATGTCAGATCATCATCAGTTCTTAAGTATAAGGGAACTTTGGACCTTGAAGTTAAACTACTGTCATACAACGTAGACAAGAACGGACACCCTGTATTCAACGCAATCTACAATGGTAAGGAATTTAAGGTTAAGCCTAAAGGAACTGATAAAGAAAGAAAAGATATAATATCAAACTTTGAATCACAGTACAAAGATCAGTGGTACAACATTAGTTATGAAACCCTCTCAAAGGACGGCACACCGCTTAAACCTATAGGCATTTGCTTACGTGACTGTGATTCAGAAGGAGAACCATTAATTTAAGGGATGACATGACATACACATACGACGACGTACAGGAAATTAGAGTAGCAGAATTTATGCTATTAGAACTTGATGAAGCTAAGTTAATCTTAGCTCAGGTGGATTCACCAACACAAGCACGAACTATGGCAGCAGCACATAGTATTGCAGCAGAATTCTGGGTAGACGAAGTCATCCACGAATGTAATAAGATTCACAGTAATCTATAACCTCATGGCATTCCCCAAGATGTAAGCCCATTTAAACCAAATTTATAAGGACCATACATGGCAAAAATCAGCAAAGTAGAATTAATCAACGAAATCGCATTACACAATGTATTTGCAAACACGTCTAAAGCTAAAGTAACATCAGTTGTTAACCACATCTTAGACACTATCACAGGACATCTAGTAGAGGGTAACGAAGTTAACTTATCAGGTTTTGGAATCTTCAAAACAGCAGTTTCTAAAGCTAGAACAGCAACAGTACCAGGAACTGACAAAACAGTTGATGTTCCAGCAAAAACAGTAGCTAAGTTCAAAGCTTCTAAAGCGTTAAAAGACGCAGTATTAGTATCTAAGTAGTTCTATGATAACGCCAATAGAAGGAAAAGCTAACTTAGTGCAGAAACGTGATGGTAGACTTGAAGCCTACTGTCCTGATAAGATGTATGCCGTAATTCTATGGGCGTGTAATGGATCTGAAGCTTTTGCTAAAGAATTATTACAAGCAATAGACATTAAAATACATAACAAAATCAAAATAGAAGTATTATACGATGAAGTTATTGACACAGCTTCTAATATGATATCAGATCTATATCCTCAATGGGAAGAAATTGCTAAGAACCTATATCTATTAAAGATCAGAAAATCTCTAGGGGTTAAACGATCAGTGTACCCAGACTACCAAACAGTAGTTAATAACTGTATACTTGCAGGATTATATGATTCTGCTCTATGTAGTACCTTGGATATACAAACTCTATCGGATGCTATCTTGCCTGAGTATGATAACAAATTCACATTCGGGGGATTATTCTTATTTGTAGATAAGTATTGCAACAAACATAAAGGACAATTACTTGAACTGCCTCAGCATACATATATGAGAACAGCAATTCAGTTGATGTATAAAGATGGTACTCAAGCTATCATAGATAAATATCATCAATTAGCCAATCATCAAGTTACAGAAGCTACTCCAAAGGTAGTTAATGCACTAAAGCCTAGAGCAGCATTATTTAGTTGTTGTTTAGTTAGGCCCTCAGATTCGCAGGAAGGTATTATTGAATCAATTAATATGTTAGCTAAGGAATCTAAGTACTCAGGAGGAACTGCTTGGGATTCATCATTAATCAGAGCACCTGGAGCTTATGTAGCTGGTAACAACGGAACTTCTTCTGGAGCAGTGCCATATGTACAAACTTTACAATGGACTGTAGGAGGATTTAATCAAGGTAACACTAGATCAGCAGCATGTATAAATACTTTTGACGCATTTCATTACGAATCTCCTGAGAAGGCTCATCTTAAACATGAATCTGGTAAAGATGAAAACCGAGCTAGAAAGTTACAATACTCTGTAAAATGGAATAGACACTTATCACAAGCTGTTCTGGCAGGTGATGACATTTATTTAATGGACCCTCATAAAACTCAGGATTTATTTAATTCATTTGGTGAGGCATGGAAAGAGCTGTATGATAAATACAGTAAAAACACACACATTCATAAACGTAAGTATGATGCTAGAGAACTAGCTTTTGAATTTGTTAGAACATCTTTTGAAACAGGCAATCTTTATTATTTCTTTTCTGACAACGCTAACGAACAAGACATAGGTGCCGGTTTTATACCAGCAAGCAACTTATGCCAGGAAATGATGATGTCATATGACCCTATTACTTTGAAGTCATCTAGCTTAGTTGATGATAAGGCAGTATTTGAATTCGAAGGTGACATAGCATTATGTAATCTAGCCTCTATCAACTTAGCAGAGTATGTTAAATTAACACCTGCTCAGAAAGAAGTATTTATGTTGTTATTAGTTAGATCTGCAGATAACGCTATAGATAACTCATTTTACGTAAACCCTCTAGGTAGAAAGCATTCTTTAAACCATAGAAATCTAGGAATTGGAACATCTAATTATGCAAATGTATTAGCTTCTAATAAATTATTATGGAATTCAGAAGGCGCTAGAAAACTTACTCATGAATTGTATGAGGAAATCAGTTTTTACGCAATTAAAGCTTCTATTGAATTAGCTAAAGAGAAATCTAGATGTCCAGTATTCAATGAAACTAAATGGGCTAAAGGACTATTTCCTCATGAATTATCTAAATTAGGTAAATCAGATAGTCATCTTAATTACCAATTACTTATGGATTGGGAGTCATTAAGACCTGACTTATTGAAGTACGGCATAAGAAACTCACGACTTTTAGCTATAGCACCAACTGCTACGTCAGGTAAGTGTATCAACGCAACTGAGGGAGTAGACGCACCTGTGAAGCTTAAAACTATCCAGGAAGGCACTTTCTCTTTACCATTTGTAGTACCTAATCTTAAACAGAATAGAGAATACTATCAAACTAGATTTCAAGTATCTAATAAAGACACTATAGAGCTAGCAGCAATTAGACAGAAATTCTTATGTATGTCTCAATCTGTATCTTTAGCCTATACATCAACTAAATCTGCCTACAAAGCAGTTAGTAACATAATCTATGCTGAAGAGCTTGGATTAAAAACTATATATTATACATACTCTCAGAAAGCTACAGAAGCTGAAGAAGTATGTGAAAGCTGTGGAAGTTAATTATGATAAATTTAGACAGAATACCTTCACCGGAACATAAACTTGTTTTCGGTGAACAGGACATAGGAAGGCTTGATCTCCCATTTGATCCTAAATTCAAATCATTAGCAGAAGTTGATGAAGCTAATGTGTGGTTTTTAAATGTAGTTTCATGTACTAATGATAGATGGTATGAATTCCCTGATTCAGCAATGAAGAAATTTCAACTGACTCTTGGATATCAAACTGTACTAGATTCATTAGTACCTGATGTATTTAAGTATCTATCTGAAATTGTAACCGATCCTTGGCTTAAGTATCTATATTCTAGAATTTCAACAATGGAACATACTCATTCTTTAAGTTACTCCTCTGGAGTTACTCAAGCATATGGAGCTAAGGCCACTGAATTTCTTAACATTATATATACTGATCCACAGATTAAAACTAGAATTGAGCATGAATTAGCTTTAGCAATAGAATTTGTTAAAGCAGTTCAAGCGGGATGGTCAAACACTCAAGCTAATCGTAGGCTATTACTTAAATTATTGGTAGCAATCTTTGCTTTAGAAGGTATTAAATTTCCTTTTTCATTCTTCACAAGCTGGAGTTTAAATAAGGGACATAACAAATGTGCTCAAGGGTTCTCTCAACTTCTACTATCAATTAGTGTTGATGAAATGACAGTGCACACAGCTACAGGATCAAACTTTATTAATAAGCTAAAAACATCATCTGACTTTAAAGATGAATTTACTTCAGGTTGGTTTGATACTATGGCTTCTGAGTATATCTTAGAAGTATCTAAACGGGAAATCAACTGGGCTAATTATCTGCTAGAAACAGGAGATGAACCAGGATTCAACTCAGCAATTTGTACTCATTTTATCCAGTACTGGACAGATAGAAGACTTAACGAAATCAATCTACCTAAAAAATTCAATGTTGTTAAAAACGATATTGAAATATGGTTTGATGAGTACAGAAATGTTAGGGAAAAAGCATCATCTCTACAGGAAATCTCTAATGTAAATTATCAATTAGGGCAAATCCAAAACGATTTACATTTATTTGATAAGGAACAATTATGACACATGTAGAATTACAACCTGACTTACTGCCTTTACTTGGCAGAGTAGACAACGTATTAGACGGCATTGCCGGATTTGTAGAACACTACGACTTCAGCAGAGCTAACTCATCTTATGAAGCTAGAGTTCAAGCAATCACTAAGGTAGCATCTATTTGTTACGCTAATCCTAAATCACTGGGATCTATTAGTTTATTTGACAGACTTCAAGCTGAATCTGGAGGATTACCAAGTTCTAGCTATGAATTCATTCCTGTATTACTTCATCGTGACACTGTTGTAGAGATTTTATCCAATTCACAAGCTAAGCAACCTAGTGATGTAGCAATCATTAAGTTTGGTACTTGGCTGTCTAACAACAATCATCTATTAACAAACCTTAGAGCATTAATTGAGATGGTAGGACCTGAAGCATCATTGAATTACCTGAACACCTCTGATGAAGAGATTCAAATCATTCGTGACAACTTTAAAGTCTTTCTATTCAATGTTGATTTATCAACTCGTGCTCAGATGGTTCGTCATAGAGTATCTTGGCAGGAATTATCTAGACGTTATGTTTCTGGAACTAAATCACCATTTGAGTTTTACAGGTCTAAGAAACTATCAACTATCAAACAATATCCATTAGGAGTGTTTGATAGAGATGATGATCCATTGAAATTTGATACACAGGACATTATTGACCTTTGTATTAACCACTACTTTCAGGCACTTGGCTCTGGTGTTAAACCCGAGGAAGCTAGACGTATCTTGCCGCAAGCTATGATGACACAGATCTGGGGAGCATTCCAACCTAATCAACTTGACAATTGGTTTAAGCTTAGACTCAATCCTCATGCACAATCTGAAATTAGGATGGTTGCACAAGCTATGCAGGAGCTTATCAATGGAAACTAACAAACCTTTAGAAGGTATGAAATTTGATACTGGTAAATTGCAGTATTCATTAATCCCTACTTCAGCAACTCATGCATTAGCAGAAGTTCTAACGTATGGGGCTAACAAGTACGCACCTAATAATTGGCAATTAGTTGATAATGGTGAAGTACGTTATATGGATGCTTTGTTCAGGCATCTTGAAGCATTCAGATCTGGGGAAACTCATGATCCTGAATCAGGAATTCATCATCTAGCACATGTATTAACTAACGTTGCATTTTTACATTATTTGGACACACATGAATAATTTAAATCATATGTACAGCCATTTACTATCAGAAGCTTTTGGAAAAGGTTCTTTATTAGAACTCTTTCCTAGCAATCCTGTGTGTAAGTATGTTGATAGGTCTATCAGTAAAACATTTACTGAATTAGACCATTTAAAAACAAGCCATGCGGATGAACTTACTACTATTAAGGAACAGCATACTAACGAATTGTTGGAACTTAAGCTTAAGTTGAGTAACTTAATTGATACTAATTATAATTTGATGCAATTGCTTAATAAGGATATTTATGCCAAAGATTAAAGTACCTATGCGTATTCAAACATCTCGTAGAAACACAGGACTGTTTGGATTTTATTTATTAGACATTAGATTAATTCCAGACAATTTTACAGGTTCTTATGATTTAGCTGATGATACAACTGTACCTGAATCTGAGTATATTAAATATGCTTTTAATCAGTATATGAATAAGTTTCAATCGGTAGATATGCAAACTTTGTATGCTATTGAACACTTACTTAAATCAGCTAGAGTTGATAACGCATTTGACATGGTAACTCTTAATAAGCAATTATTGCCTATGTTAGATGAGGTTATTGCCCAAGCAGATCCAGACAACTACGAATTGGAGATCATCAAATGACACAAACTACTATTTGGGACTTTCTCCCACAGGAATCCTCTAACGAGGCCAAACCAACCAACCAAAGGAACATTATGACTTTTAAATCATTAGACGACGTTATTGCATTTATCAAACAACAAGAATCTAAAGGATCTACGGGTGAACCTATAGAATCAATAAACGAACTTCCACACAGCACAGATGAATGTCTGGACTGTAAACTTGCACAACTGAGTCAGGAAGAAACTATTTTATTAGCAGAAGTTAATGTAAACATTTTAACTGTTATTAACAACACACTTAATCAGGACGCACCTATTAGAAACGAGCAAGCCGACACTTTAGTTAAGTTATCTCAAGTTAAGTCTATCTTAGGAAATTGTTAATGTTGAATAAGAAACAATCTTTTGAGCAAATTGAAAGAACTATCTATTGGAATACTGTTAGAGGAAACACACCTGACACTTTGAATTATCAGTTAGAAATTGATATGTTACAGGAGGAGTTAGACGAGTTTAAATTAGCAGTTGAACAAGGTGATAAAGTAGCAATGTTTGATGCTTTATTGGATCTTGATTTTGTTAGAATTGGAACTCTTGGTAAAATGCAAATTGATGCATATATGCAAGTGGACGGTTATGAAGCCGTGCTTAAAGCTAATGAATCTAAGTCATCTTCGAAGAACGCAGCAGGGAAAATCACTAAACCAGTTGATTTTGTAGGACCTGAAGCTCAGCTTCAACTACTACTTGATAAAAGGAAATAACATGCAAATCGCAGTTTTATTTTGGCTATTACTGGCAACTTTACCTTGGTTTTACCATTTATATTATTGCTTTACGCATCATGAATATGTATTGCTATTAGTTGGTGCTGTATTAGCTCCAATTGGATGGTTGCATGGCTTTGGTGCATTCTTTAATTGGTGGTAAATTGTAGTGACACTATAATGACAAATAAATTAATAAACAAATTAACAAAAATACTGTAGAATTACAACCTTTTAAATTTACAGTACACGGAGAAAGAATGATTAGATTAAACGAGAAACAAATAGGTGATAAAATAAGTTTTATCAATAACTATATAAATGCAGAAAACGCAGCAACAGCTTCAACTATGGATGCCAACGCTAATGTGGATAGTAAGAACATTGCTACCATGGAAGCAGAACTATGGAAAGACGCTAATGTGCAAATTAACCGTAGGTTACTTACCGATAGAATTACTAATCTGTATGATAAGCAAACTGCAGATAAGTACATTTCAATGCTAGAGTCACATGAAATTTATACGCATGATGAAACATCTTTAAAGCCTTATTGCGTTTCATTAACTATGTATCCTTTTCTATTAGACGGATTATCTACACTTGGTGGAGAGTCTAAAGCACCTAAGCATCTATCATCATTTTGTGGTAGTTTTGTTAACTTTGTATTTGCAACTTCATCACAATTTGCTGGAGCAGTAGCAACAGTAGAATTCTTAATGTACTTTGATTATTTTGCTAGAAAAGATTATGGTGATAATTATTTAACAACTAATGCAAGTGAAATAGCAAACCATTTACAACATGTTATTTATGCTATTAATCAACCAGCAGCAGCAAGGGGTTATCAAAGTGTATTTTGGAACATATCTATCTATGATAAGCCTTATTTCGATGCAATGTTTGGAGACTTTAAGTTCCCAGACTTTACAGCACCTGATTGGAGCACAGTGAATGGATTACAACAATTCTTCATGAAGTGGTTCAACAAAGAAAGAACTAAAGCTATTCTTACTTACCCGGTAGTTACAGCAGCATGTTTAACTGATGGAACAACAATGGTTGACAAACAATTTGAAGAATTTATTTCAGAAGAGTTATCAGAAGGTAATTCATTCTTTGTATTTATGTCTGAGAATGCTCACGCACTTAGTTCTTGCTGCAGACTGAAAAACGATGTATCAGATTCAATTAATGATTTTAGTTATTCGTTAGGAGCAGGTGGTGTTTCTACCGGTTCAATTAATGTTATAACAATGAATATCAACAGATTAGTTCAAGACGCAGTTAATCATAACATTCCATACTTAGACTATATTAAATCTAAGGTGCAAGATTTGCATAAGTTCCAAATTGCATACAGAAGCATCATCCAGAACTATGTTGACTCTAATATGCTTCCAGTATACACAGCAGGATACATATCTCTTGATAAACAGTATTTAACTTTAGGTATTAACGGATTAGTAGAGGCAGCAGAATTCTTAGGATTTGAAATAACAGACAATACCAACTATAGAGACTTCATTAGTTCAATTGTTACAACTATTTCTGACGAAAACAAAGTTGCTGCTAAACTTACTGGATTTAAGTTTAATACAGAGATGGTACCGGCAGAAAACTTAGGCGTGAAGAATGCTAAATGGGATAAAAAAGATGGTTATGTTGTGCCAAGAGATTGTTACAATTCTTACAATTATAGAGTAGAGGACGAATCAGTTTCTATCTTAGAGAAGTTTGAAATGCATGGTAAAGATTTTATGAAAGGCCTTGACGGAGGATCAGCATACCATTGTAACCTTGATGAATACCCAACTAAAGAAGGATTCAAAAAGTTATTGAACGTTGCTGCAACTGTAGGTTGTGAGTATTTCTGTTTCAATATTAGAATTACCATCTGTAACGAATGTAACCATATTGACAAGCGTACTAATTGGTCATGTTCGAAATGTGGATCTAAAGATATTGATCACGCAACTAGAGTAATCGGTTATCTGAAACGTGTATCTGCATTTAGTTCAGATAGACAGAAAGAACATGCATTAAGGCATTATTCAATTGAGCAATAATCTATTCTTTAGCAATCCTCAAGTAGTTCTCCAGGAAGTTCCTGATGAACTATCTTTGGCTATTAGTATATCAGGATGCAATTTAGGATGTAGCGGTTGTCACAGTTCAGAAACTTGGGATAAATCCTATGGATCTGAACTTACGGATACTATCTTACATAATTTACTAACTAAACATAAGCATATATCATGTCTATTAATTTATGACGGAATGCATAATGTTAATAGATTAACTGAATTACTTGTAATAGCTAAGTCATTCAATCTTAAGACAGCAATGTATACTGGATTGAATGTTTTAGAACCAGAACTTGTTAATTTACTAGATTACTATAAACTAGGTAAATATGACAAACAACTTGGCGGATTATCAAGTACAACCACAAATCAGCGATTGTATAAAGTAATTCAACCTAATACAATTCATCAGTACAATTTTCAGTCTAAGCAATGGAATATAGTACATACGTAAGTATATAGAACTCTCTTCGGAGGGTTTTATTATATTTATATTTTTAAGGAGCTTTAATTGGAGTTTATTGTAATTGGGTGTGCTGTGTTTTTTAACATAGTTGTAATCAAATGGAAGTATGACAAGGCCAGATATGCAGATGCAATTCTGGACTTTGTTTGTTTAGTAGCTGTATCAATCCTATTTAGCGGATCTTATGCAGCTCTAGTTGTAGGTTCTATAGCATCAGCTTTAGTATCAATTTATTTGTTGGTATCTCCACCTAAACTACCTATTAAGAAAAGGAATATATAATGAAAAAGAATAAAATAGACAGTCAAGCAATTTTATATAATGTTGTGGGCACAGATGAAGCATATACACCTGACTATGGAGTGGCTCCTATAGTGCCTTATGTAAAACAATACGCTGATGCTAAAGGATATACTTCAGATAATCCTTGTATTGTATGGTGTCCTTTTGATTTAAGCACCAGTGAATTTGTAAAACAGCTATCTGATCAGTTTGATAATATTACTGTGACTTTTAGTCATATTAAGTATTATGACAAATTATATGCACTTAAATTTAGTACTAAAAATAATTATGTGAATATTCTAAGTTTTCAGTATCAACTTAATTTATCAGGAGCTAGTTTAGGTACAAAAGAACTAGCAAATGGAAAATGTTTTTTTAAATATGAACCTAAAGAATGGCATATCAT
>JAOEHT020196275.1:0-11266 GCA_025448195.2 Parazoanthus atlanticus | reverse complement strand
ATATATGTTGCTCGATCAATACAGCAAGGTCTCAATTTGATATTTTCTATACAGATCTCACTCTCGGTTGATAAGTAGTTAGTCTAAATATTATGTGCGAAAAATGTATAATTGCATTGCATTTTAATCAGCTTAGATATGTCTATGTTTGTGTTCCTTATAGCGTAAAGTATCTCAATTTCAGAGTTTTTACAGTGCGACCGACGTTAAACAACAAAAACCGATCATATTGCTGGATTAAAACAAAGGAATCCGTCTTGCGAGCGCTTTAGCCAATGAGCGTCAAGCAAAAACGTTGATTTGGTTTCGTGGAAAAACTTAAATCGTGCGACGTTGGTTAACTTTCGAGTTTTTGCAACCTTACAAAATCCGATTATACTGAATATTGCCATTTGTATAGCTGAGCATAAACCTGAAAGTTGGACTTTACGACAACTGAACGGACGGACGGCTGCAACAGTTGTTCAATGAGAGAGTTCTCGACTTGAGTCAAATGACCCCGGCTACACTGAGTAGTTGCATTGTAAACCGCTGTCAGTCAAAACCGCGGGTATTGTTAAATCCGAACAAACTAGCTAGAAAACACTGAAATAGTATCTGCTAAGAGCGCCCTAAACTGAACTTTGAGACGATCTCTGGGCGAAGTGTCATACAAGAAACTTTCCCAACTTCGGCTTCTTTTAACTTGCGTGTTGTTTAGGTTTCTATAGATAGATATAATCAATTAGCTTTTATTGTTTCACTATTTCATTGTTTACTTTTGTCTTTTGTTGTTATCACGCACAGCTTTTGTTTTCAATACGGATAAGGCAAAGCATAGTTCAACCTCTTTTGATAATAGCTCTCGAGCTACTAACTGGGGTTCCCCTCTGGTCGAAGCTGCAGTGGACGTTTGGAACTGTAGTTTGGATTTCCAACTTCTTTAGCATCAGAAGCTGCGGTGAAGATGTGGAGATTAGAGTGGAACCCCTGAGAGCTAGTTTCCCATGGAGTGTCGGCGACAAAAGACCTGGGACCTCCCTTGAAGGTCGGTCGCATTTTCGAGTTGGACGCACGTACGTTTTTAGTTGGTTCTACTCTGCCAATTAAAACTGTGTTATGCCTACGCTTCCAAACAGTTTGCTCGGGTAATTGGTGTTGAAAAGGTTACACTTTATTGAATTCCAACAACATTTATAAAGGGCAAGTCCCGTTTCAAAGATCTAACCTGACTTTCATTAAATATAGCTTTTTGTTCCATGACAGGAAAACATTCTAGGTAAACGTAGGATGTGTTTAAAAGCTGCACAGTGTAACATGTATAAATAATATACAGACGCATAGTATAAAATTCGTGAAAGTCTTCTTGGAAAATGAACCAACCAATCGTTTCTGAGGTCTAATAATGGTTATATACTACTTGTAGTCTTGTATGATTCGACCTCAAAAACGACGCGATTGCAATTGGTTTGTTTTCCGAAAAGACCGTTCATGAATTTTATACGACAAGCAGTATACACTTAACCTTTTTTTTTTTATTAAGAACAAACTTAATAAGAACATTGAGGCTCGAATAGCCTGAAAAATAAGAACAAAATAAGAACAAACTGAGGCTGAATAAAAAATTGCATTCAAAATTTGTATGCGCTTAATATAAGAACAAGAAGAAAAACACAGCCAATAAGAACAAAATAAGAACATTTTGAGCCTGAAGGCGAAATTGTCAAAAAAAATAAGAACATTGAGCCTGAGCAAAATTTTACTGGTTCTTAATAAAAAAAAAAAAGTGTACTTGACCTACAATTTCTTAGCACGTATATATTGTCTCTGTGTTTACTATGTGGTGGGTTTTTCACATCTGCCATTGTTTTCTCTATTCATGTCAGAGCTATAGGCTAATTTTCACTGTTTCAAACCGATCATACAACGCAAAGTTAATTATCACCATTTATTAAGTCTGGAATAATTTTGGTTCTTGAAACCGTTTTGTTCCCTTTGCACGTCCAAAAGTTCCAAAGCTGCGTTTTTTTTCCTTTATCGTTCATAACTTCCATACCATAGTTTTAGCTGGTCAAGTTCTCGAAGGCGGTTGATCATGATTCCAGTTTAACAGGTCTTCAAGGCAGATTTTATCAGCTCTTTTAAAATTTGTTGGCACATCGTTAATAAAGTTCTCGTAGGATGAACTGTTACTCAACAAACAACATTGTAGTGAAAGGGGTTTTATAATTTTATTCTCTTTCGCTTATGATTCACTTTCATTTTTCCTCATTCGGTGGTTTGTACTTAGGCAAGCGAAAACTTGTCGAAACTGGATTTATAGTATCACTACTTTTCGAGTTTTGTGTGGAAAGCAGCGGTTCGTCTACACTTCTGTGAGAATGACATATGGTTTGCTCCCCCGACTGAAGAAATATTTCTTCAAACTCTTGTAACTGAACTGTCGTGGAAAAGTTAGCAGAATGGTTGAACCTCGACCGGTAGAGTAGTTCCAAAGTTGAGTTTTCGCCTTGTGGCTCGAACTCAGCACCATTTGGCTCAGCTTCGGCTTGAAGGTGCCAAATGCTATCTTGATTTTCGCAATATCTCAAGTCTGATGATTCAATTTTGTCTCTGTTTCGAGTAGAAGCAATTGCGTAATCCCGTTTTCTTTTATCTAGTTTTTCTCCTTTCGTCCTTGTATTCCATTTGTTCTTGTGATGCTTCTCGTTTGAAGCCTCGCTTAAATGAGTCGGCTCCAATGGTGGCAGACGAGATAAACTCGGCCAGCAGTCGCTCGGATGCAGAAAAGCATCTGTGTTGCGGTTCGTTGTTGCTCCAATGCATTGCTGTAGTTTTTGGTTGTTGCTACAACCAATTGGCGGAAGCACTGGTGTTGCCATAGTTAAAGGCGTAATACATTCTCTGGGAGCTGTCACAAAATTCATTTTGCCGTTTGGAGATCGACTTCCTTCGGGAGTAACTCGATGCCTTGGCGATGTTGGCTTTCTGCTGGTGGCTCTTGGCGGAATCTCGTGCACAGGAAAAATTCTCGGATCTGTGGAAGAATACACAACGCGAGTTGTAGTCAAATCGTCGACCGGAGAATTGCATGGCATACACAGTTGGGGTGAAATACTCCTGGCTTTCAAACTGCTTTCTTCTGCAGTTTTAAGCAAAGTTTCTTGCTTTCGTGCTGCTTGCTCGTCGCGTTCATTGAACGCTTGAAAAATATGGGTAAAAAACATGATTCATTTGCAACTTTTTTTAAGACGTTTAGCCAGCGGCTTAGAGTGCTAGTGTCCAGCTTGAAGGAAACGTCTTTGGATGAGTTAGTTTCCTCTACAGTTTCTATCCTTTAGACTTGAATTGCTGATTGTCGTTTATGTTATGTCAAAAGAGTTGATAATATAACAGCCGAAGAGGAAGTTATATGAAATTACTGTTTGCTTGTTCTGTTGCAAACTGACAGTTTAAAACAAAACTCACCGTCTGGTATCGATTATTTTTGATGGCTCTTTGCGTCACAATATATCTTATTAAATCATCATGGGCATAAATGTTTTATTTGCAGTGTTATTCTAATCCCACCGGTAAAATTAGATGATTGTCACTGCGCGAATTAATTAACAACAACAATTTTATTTTCAGAAATTCAAAATTATTGCAATTGTGCTTCGGCGTTAGTTCTGATATGAAAACAGAAAATTCTGCTTCAAATTGTTAATATGTCTGTTCGTGAAACATTACATAGTACACTACAATTGCGTGTAATTCAAAATGCATCTTTTCGATTAACATACCAAATGAATACAGGTGTTTTTAAAAAAGCCTTCTCATTTCCTGTGCCCAAATCAACCAATTTTTGTTTTTCCTTCAACATTTCTATTCAGACATACACTATTTTGTCCAATATATTATATTACACCTTCAGTTTAAGTTTCCCAAGGGCCTAGTTTTGCAATTTTCCTTGCATAGAGCCTCATAAATACATCAATTCAAATATGTCTGATACCCTGAAAAAATATTCAAACGGGTATATAGTGGATTAGTGCTGAACTGTGTTTATTGTCGGCGATAACCATTCGCTGACACAATCGATATGTATGCAGGAAAAATTATTATTATTTCATTTGCAGGTTTAGCCAATATGGGAAGGCAGAACACCCCAAATAGTAATCCAAGTTAACAAATTGTACTTGTAATAGCAAATACATATGTGAGAAAACTTTCAGTTTGGGAGGTATAGTGCGCACTGTAAGTTTTAGCTTTTAAGCCGTTTTCGTAGTTTTTTAATATCAGCTGCGCCGTCGTTTTTTAAAATGAACATTCAGATAAGATAACACTGAACGACAATTTGTTGTAAAGGTGTCGAAATTATCAGTTAAAACGACTCAACCACTCTGCATATCATTTTCAAAGATATTCTAAGCGGTAAAAGCGTCTTAAATAAACAATACTGTCATTGTTTAGTCCCTAGCAAACTAATCGCGACGAGGTGATACTATAGTTTCAGTGCAATATATTTCTTGTTTAAAGAACATAATCTGCGGATGCTTTGATCAATCTTGAATGATCAATGAAATAATCTTTCCAGGCGCTGGCATTGTTATTAGGCGGGTTTATCTTTTTCTCCGGATGTACACAACTGTTCACTAACGAACAATGCATAGTAAAGCCGATCAGCTAAGGCACACAATTTGAGGCTCGTTTCACTCTGAATTGCATCCTACCAAAAATTAACTAAAATTCAGATATTAAAGCCGTACATGGTCCTGCCGCGCCGCGCTAGCCTATAATTGTTTCCCACTGACCTGTTTACAAGTTGTGACTGCCACGACAATTTTCTTTTAGTTTTTGATAAAAATCTTTTTAATAACCTCAGTATAATTTATCCTCGCCAAAATAGTAAAAAATATCTAAAAATAAGGTAAAACTTGGAGTATATATGTATTTGAAAAACTAACGATTTCGATGATTTGATCATCTTCAGGTTTTAGAAGAAACCTGAAAGTGATCAAATGATCCAAAACCTTTGCTTTTCAAATACATATTTTAAAAGTTGTACCTTGTTCTTGTATAATCTCAATGTAAGATATATAGATAGAATAAAATCAAAGTCTGATGTCGGCCATGTTGTTATCAACCTGTGTTTTCTATTTAAATACGAGCAACGTACACTTTAATTGTAAACTGGGGGTAGTTGTTTTTTCATGGTTGGTCCATACAAAACTGTTACCGTTCAGTTTCAAAATTATTGTACGACATTGCATTCTTAGTTAAAGATTATTGGTCAAGCTACGCAACTTAATCAGTTGGCAGTGAAACCCTTCTAACAATCTTGTCAAGGATCAATGCATTTGGCCGCTTTATTATGTTAGGAAATTGCATACGGGACAACGCTAAATTCACTTCAGCACTCATGGCTGTAATAAATCCGTTTCAATCGTCCATGAAATTGAACCATCCATCTCATACCTGTAACGCAGAATTCAGTGTTTAAATTATTTTTATCAAAAGTTCTAAGTTATTTTTGTATTCTTAACGCTTTTTGCCCAACTATGGAACGGTTATGATTGTGATTCATAAAAATAAAAAGAAGAATAAGAATAATAAGAACAAAAACATAAACACGAACAATAATGATAATGATAGACAGATCTGTTTAGACACAAACCAATCTTATTTAAACACGGTTAAAACATCGGTATAAAAAGACAATAATAAATCCAAAATACCAATTTAGTTACCTGTTTACCGTGTGGTTGCCCGTCGTTTATGCTCTTCCTAAAGCTTGCAAGGGGTAATGGTTTACGTAATTCGGATGGGAGCCCATTCCAAAGAACAGCTCAAAAATTACTCAAAAATTCTGCATATAATGTTGAATTGGTGTAAACTTGTTTAAAGTTTTGAACATAATAACCGCCTTTTGTTTGGTTCGGCTGACTGAAACCGTGTCTCAGCGATGATGATAATAATAACCATAGTCATATTCATATTCATAATCATAACCATAACCATAACCATAACCATGACCATGACCATAACCATGACCGTGACCGTGACCGTGACCGTGACCGTGACCGTGACCGTGACCGTGACCGTGACCATAACCATAACCACAACCATAACCATAACCATAATCATAATTATAATAATCGTATTCATAATCATAATCATAGTCATAAAACCGTGAAACAGCCCGTTTAGTTGTTCAAACGTCAAGAACAAATTATAGTCTTAGGCACAGGCTCGAGCTATTCTGACACGTTACCATACTTCAGTTTTCATTATGTGAAGCCAGGTGATCTGCTGTTGCGTGCAAGGAACGCCTGACTGACTTGATCATATGGCAGCTACCCAGAAAACCGCGCGCGCGTAAAAAGGTCAGTCAAAAACCGACGGCTGCCATTTAGACGTTTCACTCGATGCCAACCAACGTCCCTTAACGCTAAGCAAGGGCGGCTACTGAGGTACTAACAATTTTCATGTTCCATGTATGTCTTCCACAATCCATCAAAAAAGCCAATCAATTTCATAAATTCCAAAAACTGAGTCTCTTAAAAACCAACTCTTTGCCGGACAAGCAATGATTTTAACATCGCTAAAAAACTAAACCTCAATTTGCACTGATGACCCCCCCTTGTTTTACTCGTTCCATTTAACGCTAAAGTCAACTATTACGGAGAAACTTCATCTGGCTGTTGACAGATAAAGTTTATCTCTTGCACCAATAATGCTAAGGACCTTCGCAAAAACCAACTTTTAAGGAGAAACCTGGTCGAGACTACCGCAACAAAAGCCATTGGGCCGTTGAAAATAGGGGTACTTAGCCGCCCTTGCGTTAAACCTAGCGTTTTAAAACGTGACAGCAAAATCACATAGCAGATGGCTTGCACACAAATTTTTGCTTCTTAAAGCCAGAGATCATATAGCTTAGGCTGATATGAGTGAGCCGGCACATGTCGTCCTGATGACGCAAGCTGTAAAATAATGTTAAAGCGGTTGATTCTAATAAAATACAGGCGAATGAAACCAGTCACTGCTAGAACATATGCAAACAGCAGGGATGTTTATTCGTCGCATGGCTAATTGTCATTTTTTCATCTATTGCATTTGAAAATAACACAAAATTACAGTAGAATTTGCTACGTAGATATGACTTCATTATTAAATGCAAACAAGTTCGCCAGATATATTGTTTGTACTGACGCTCGTTCATTCTTGAGACCTATATGCCGTGAGACACACGGTTTTAGGTATCATCGCAAGATCTCACGGTGAGAAGAAATTATTAGAAAGTCCGGCCTACTCAAATTCAGTCCAAGTTCAGATTTATGTCTCTTTTTGTACTTGTTCGGAAATTGTAATGGTCTTTTAAAATTTAAATAAATCTTCTGGGCAAAGTATTTACGTAGCCGGCCATATCAAGTCTCGAGCTTGGGAATCTGGGTCGAAATTTTATAAATTGTTTGAATTTTTGTTCATTTGGAGCGTTTTAAGTAAAAAGGCCTTTTTTGGCTTTACATTTTAGAACCATAACGAAAAAGCTATCACAGGAGAAATAACAGTTCCTTAGATACGCCTTCCCCTCCATCGAAACAAATATCCACCTTAATTTTTCTATTAATTTTGCATACATTTGTTAAGTACAATGCTTGCAAACCCCTCAATGTTGGGTGCTCTTTTTCTCTGTTATATACGAATGAATAATACCATTTCCTGGGCACATTTTTGTAAATTACAGAAAACGCATTTTTGAAAGCTCGGGCTGGTCTAATCATACATTTGGGAGCGGTATCAGCGCAGCCGCCTTGTGCCAAGGCCACCCTCCCCTCCCTCCATAGGCTATTATGCTTGAGCTTACCTGTGTCTCGTGACCCGTACCCTCTCGATGTTTCTTCTCAGTACAAACTTGCTGAACCAACTTGTGTAGTCAGCCTCGGCGGAGCAGTGACTGAGTGTCAGGACTGTTGTTTGGTGAGTTTTATGTTCGAATGCTACAACATTGTGAGAAATATTGCGAACGGGAATGAAGCTCTTTTAGATCAGGTGAATTGATATACAATATATATCGCTCCGGGGTTTTTTGTGTGTAACGTTAACATATCTATCACATGTTATTTTTTGGTTCGTATTATAAAGCATTATACTGTGTGCTCCAAACCAGCTCAAGGGATCTTTCAATTTCTTACTCAAGACCAAAACCTGACACTAAAATGCGCAATATATGTTGAAAAATAATTATACTGTTTTATATCATTTGGAGAGTGCCATGTTTGTTATATGTCACAAAGCATTCTTTCATTTGAATATGCATAACAAATTACTAGTGTTTCCGAACTTAGAACAGATTGTCGGTTGAACAAATTACTTCAGTTTGGCATGAAGAAGGTTGGCTTAATTTGCCAACATAGTTTGAAACGAATATAATTAGCATCACGTACAATTTGCTACTTTTCGCACAATTTAATATATTCTAGCCATATGTTCCGGCATATTATTGATCTGTGCATCCTTTGTCATCTCGTGCATGTTTTCCTTCTGTATATATGAAATGTTGAGAGTGTTTGTTTCGTGACTCTTTTAGCCTGCATGCCAGCACACTAGTGATTAATATCTTTCAGCTTGCGATTGGCAATCGTCCTAAACCTCCAGTTGGCCTAATTAAATCCGTCATGGACCGCAGGCTAACAATCTTGTGATTGTTTCTGTCTGATTTGTTATCAGTCACGCAAGGAACACAGATTGTTAGCCAACTGAGCATTGAAACGAGGCCAGCCGATCTGGAGTCAACATACTATTGTACAGGGGAGAGTGAGTAAGTCAGTACTGTCGTTTATAAGAGCCTTTTTTGTAAGAACGTTGAGGTTGAAAAAATCCCAAAATTTAAGAACAGGCTAAGAACATGCTGAGGCTGGGGATACGTAGAGAACATATTTTTTACATACTGTATTCAGTGGAGATAATTTTTATTTTTAAACTGTAATATAATGCCTAATGTTCCTACAACACAGCTTCTCTGAATGTGGGTATACAAAGGCAACTAGTGACACTTGTACATTTTTCAAGAAAACACTAGATTACTGTACTTTGATCGAGCCAGGGTTGCTGATCAATAATTGAAGCACAGATACAAATTGTTGTACTTCCACCTTGCGTTGGCTTGTGAATGGAAAATAACAATTTTGAGGCTGAAATCGTCAAAATAATTAAGAACATCCATCCTCAGCCCCCAAATTAGACATCTTTATATAAAAAAGAGTGTATCCATCGTGAAGTGTCCCAACAGTATCGTCCAGTATTGCAGAATGATGCACACTCGTCAAAGGTTATGTTAACAATAAAGACCTCTCTTTGCTTCGTTGCAGTTTCCGATGGAGTCCATTATCAATCAGTTTGGCCATTGCTACGGTTACTTGATTAACCCAGCGGCTGCTCTTCTCTTGTTTTTTTCCTTCTTCGTGCTGCTTTACTGGAACGGGATGAGACGATACGCAATTCTGAGAGAGCTCAATTTACTGGGTCCCAAGCCGCTGCCCTATTTCGGTAATACCCTAGAGATCAGGAAATACGGTGGGATAATAAACTTCCAAATGGAATGCATGAAGAGATACGGCAAGATATTTGCGATATGGACCCCACATCTGTCGATTGTCGTTGCTGACCCCGAAATGCTGAAGCAGATTGCTGTGAAAGAGTTTGGTAAATTCATAAACAGATACCCGTTGAGAGGAGTTGATCGAGAGACTAAATCATTGTTCTTCGCCCGAGATGGAAACTGGAAGCGCATTCGTAACACTCTGAAGCCTTCGTTCAGTGCTACGAGTGTAAATCTGATGAAACCGTTCTTTGAGAAAGCAATCGACAAGTTGATTGACAAGTTGGATGTTATTGCCGGCACAGGTAAAATAAAAGATGGTGATGGCAGGGGTTGGACTCCAGAAGTTAACCCTTTCAGCCCCAAACACGTCATATGATGCGTTGCTAACTTCTCTCAACCTGTCTTCATACTTTGCTTTTAAACAAGTTGGGAGAAATAAGTAATTCATCTTAGAGTGGTTGGTGGATGTGATCAGCTCTTAAATTCTCATAACAAAATGTATAGTTTTGTATTGATATTGTAAGGAGAAGACAGATGTTGATAAAGTGGCTTGGGCTGAAAGGGTTAACAGTATCATTTTGGCACTTAAATATGTTTTTAGGGCATCATTTCTTGCAGTTAAAAATTTTTAGGTAACATTTTGACACCGTTTATTAAATTATCTTTTTTAAGGACAATACCTTTCCTTTTTTGTAGTTTTTGTAATATATTTTGAAGAAAATATTCGGCAATTGAGGCTACCGCATTGTGAATACATTGAACAAAAATCCAAGGTATATTTAGGGTACCAAATATTGCTAAAATCTAGTATTTTGTTATATAGGTTTGAGGTTTAATTCAGTTTAGTCCTGTACAAATGAGATTAATCTGATAAGTGCAGGAGTGAAGTACAAAATTATCCAGTTCATAACCTGTCTCGGTGTTATTCTATTTCTCAGGTAAAAGCGTAGATATGCTCGAATGGTTTAGCGATATGAGCTTGGATGCCATTTTATCAACATGTTTTGGCGTTGACTCAGATGTACAGACAGATTTGAACTCCAAGCTTTTGAAAGAGATTCGCTTTGGAAGCCACAGTGCATTTGAAGTCATTCTCAAGATTATACCGTTCGGAAGCTACTTAGCAAAACTCATTTTAGCTTTGAGGAAAAAACACCCAACTACCTTGGAGAAACTGGCCAAATCGACAATACAGAACCGTCAACAGTTACTTAGAGAAGGTGTCTCTGGGAGGAAGGACTTGCTTTATTTGATGCTAACCGCTCATGAAGCGGACGGGGTACAGAGATTGAGTGAGGAAGAAATTCTATCCCAATCATTTATGTTCTTATTTATTGGACACGAAAACACGGGTAATGTTCTCACCTTGATTGCATACCATTTGGCAATGAATCCCGACACACAAGAAACCTTGAGGAAGGAAATTGAAACAGCCGTGCAGGTGAACAAACTAAATTCAAGTTGGGGTACACTCCTTTTGTACAACACACATGAACTCTCGGGAGTGGATTCTTCGGATTGCAGTCTTAAACATTTTGACTTTTATAAGAACGCAAAATCTAGTTTTGGATTACAGATGATCCGGATTTGGATTTTACAAAATGATCGGATTATAGATGATCCGGATTTGGATTGTACAAAAGGATTGGATTATAGATGATCCGGAGTTGGATTGTACAAAAGGATTGGATTATAGATTATCAG
>JAOEHT020196221.1:0-11267 GCA_025448195.2 Parazoanthus atlanticus | reverse complement strand
GGGCCGCGACAAATTTCTGCCCCCCCCCCCCCCCCTCCGATCGTGAACAGACAACCTAAAAAAGCCCGTGTAAGATAGGGTTAAATGAAGAGAAATACAGAAAACTGCCTTTATTGCTGAGCTGCATGCTCTCGCGTCTGTGTTTACTCTGCTAGGAATAGCACAAGAGCATTCCAGAGCGCGCGAAAAGCACTATTAATGCACTGGTTTTTTATATGCTTAAGGTCCTGACACATGGTGCAACATTACACGAATTATTGCACGCAATTGTTGCAGTTAGTGTGTCACCCCCTGAAAATGTTGCGTGTAATGTTGCAGAAATAGAATCGGATTCAACTTCTGCAATATTGCGTGCGACAATTTCAAAGAGTGCGCGCAATTTTGCGTACAATGTTGCACCGTATGTCAGGGCCCTATGTTCCGAGATTGAGTAACCAATCAGAACTCACAAAAAATGATATTCAATGGTTTGTATATACTAATAGTATTTGTTTCTTTAAAATATTAGTACGGCAGTTGGAAGATTGGTAGACTAGACACTTCTGACTACTTCACAAATGAGTATATATTTGTATAAGAGCTTCCGGCCAACAACAACAAAAACAACAACAACAACAATAACAAGAACTCTATTGTTTTATTTTTAACAACAACACCAATTAGTTCAAAGAAATCGCAAAAGCCGTTATAAGACGATTCTGTATTAAAACAGAAGCTGAAACGCCATATTAAATAACAAGAAAATGGTTGGTTCACAAAAAACACAAGTCTATGACTTGATCCTGACCTACAATTACAGACAGAAGTAGTTGCAAGTTCTGCTCCCAAATTCAATGTTGAGGCAATTTTAGCCTTAATTAACCCATTCATTGGAAATGGGAAGCGTAGTCTTTTATGTTAAAACGTATTTGTATTCACGATCCCCTGAAGGTATTGTTTCCCCGAAAGGAAATACGTCCAAACCGTGGCCAGTATACTCATCACAAGGAAGGCAGTACTTAGCTCTCAAGCCTGATGGGGAGGTAAAATCTAAAATGCGGCCAGAAAAGATGCGTTTCTGGAATAACTTGGTACAGACGCTGGTCAGAGCGACACGCAAACCAGACTTCGAACGGACCACTCCCAAGTGTGAAACCTTAGAAGACGAATTGAAAGGTAGTTTCTATTAACTTTCTATTTACTTGCTAGTAGGTTGTTTTCTATTCTCCTCCATCTAGAAGATCTCAAATAAATATGGCAGACAGTCGAAGTCTTAACTCAAGTTTTTGAACTTGAAATCTACAACTAAGATATTATGATTACGATTCTCGCACGACTTCCGCTGACCGAATTGTGCTTTTTTCTATATTCTTTCACCAGATCTAAGCGTTAGGGGTTTGCTCGCAGGTGTTGTAGTGTTGTCAGTCCTACTCCTCTTTGCTTTAATTGCGATCATCTGCCTTGTTCGGAGAGGCGTGAGAGAAGACAGGAAGGCAAACCTGGAATACGGCATGTATAACCACGGCATGACTGCGTGAAAATTGGAATGTATGCATGAGGCCAATAAAAAAAGGACAAAAACGAATGAATTCATGATAATTAATGACTGTTTGAGGCTTACGTGCGATATTTCTTGACTGGAAATTACCTTACGAAACTGGGGCCGCAGAGAGGGAGGGGTAGGGGGAGGTTTAGTCGCTCCAGCCCTCCCACTTTTTGCTCAGATTTTCACAGTACGCAGTGAAACGAACTTCTCTTGATGAATACAATACAAAATGCCTTTACCGGAGTGACGCCAAGTTTATGCCCCGTTCTATGTATCCACTTTACGTTTTACAGAGTTTTGGTACTCAGCAACTGCCAATCGATTACGTGTTCCCGCTTTCTTTCAATACACATCCTGTAGTTACATTTCTACATGGTTAGAAGTTTTTAGCGATTTCCGAAACTAATCTCGAGAGAACATGCCCCCAGACCACCCTGAAAGCGTTGCGCGTCTCTCATTCCCGTACAACCAAAGATTACAGGACATTGTAATGTTCATGTATAAGGTAAAACACCAACTTCTCCCCTAGAATGTTTTTAAAATCCTTCTTCAAATCAAATCAAATAACAAAATATCATTTCCGAAACGATGATTTTGCTCACCCTATATTCCACTCAATGCAATTTGGGAGACTCTTCCATTAAATTCTCAATAGGCCCAAAGCTTTATTGGTCTAAAATTTCAATACATGGTAGAAACATTCCCGATAACTCAAACTCTCGTTCACTGGAATCTTTCTACGTTTCCCTTGAAGGTTTGAGTTATCGGGAGTCGACTGTACGTAGGAGGATGGAGCCGTTAACATATATTTGTGTATTCGGCTTGTCTCGACTTGTACACTACTAAGCTTGCTCGAAGCTTTTTCTTCGTTTTCAGTTTGAAATCTTCACATAATTCAGTGATGTATAAAAAACACTGGAACTTTCTAAGTCCGGTGCAATCTCTTCAGATTCGCAACTTTTATACCACCACTAGCAGTTCATTTTAGTGAATTGTGTGTAAGCTTGAATCAAAGAGCAGGAAAACTACAAAAACAGCCAGATTTGTCAAAATGCCGTATCACTGTGGTACTACGGAAGGTGAGCAGTACCCTGAGAACAGAGGCTTTCCTGTCATTCGTTCGTTCGCGAGAAAAGTCAAGGAAGACATTGTGTCGAAAGAGCGAGCTTTTTGTCCACCATCTTGGACGATTCAAACTGGTAAAACCGGTTTCAAACCTGGTTTCATCCCTTGCGATTGCGTACTGGGAGAGAAACCGCTGACATATTAAGAGCCCATAGCAACCTCAATTGTATGCTGCTAACTGTCGCATGGCAACAGCTTCCTCATGCTAAACAGGATTTCGACACGATTTCTTCAGAGTCCTTTCTCGCGAGCGAACTAGTGACAGAAAAGACGTGCTCCACAACTTTGAAACAGTAAATAGGTACTGTTCCTGTTTACATATCTAATAATCGACCACAGCAATTATCTGGGAAATAGGGGAAACGCCGGAATTAACCAATCTTATTATATGGCAAAGATACTTCGCACGTTCTGATTGGTTCTTCAGCGGTCTGGATCCCCCGTAATTCCCGTGGGCATTGCGGGTTATTAGGGACCTTACGCAACTAGGACGGGAACGTCAACGAGAACGTTGCAAAACACTGAATAAACTTAATTACAGTGTACAATGATTTCACGTTGGAATACAACCAGCTGGCCACCTTTCCACCGTCTTCTTTAGAGAACGTCAAAAGCTTAATTTTGTGGTTTTCTGAGGACGTTAACAACAAAGTATAAATCAGTTTAATCTTCGTGCGGCATCAAAAATAAAGTTTCTAATTTTTGCTGTTCGCGTACCTTCACGCAAAATTAAAAAGTAACGAATGAATTATACAAACTAGAAAACGGAAAACGGAAAGTTAAAAATTCAGCAGCCGTCTTCGTTGACGTTCCTGTCCAAGTTGCGTAAAGTCCCTAATGTTAATGACCTACACGCGCACATAACTGGATGTGCGAAGTAAAGAATTTCCACTTGCACTATATTATTGTCGTTTTTAGAAAAAATGCCATTTAAAATACTTGTTAACCTCGAACGTTCGGTCTTTACGGAAATATCAAACTTCGGCTATCGCTCGGTCAATATAGCAAGGCCTCAGTTTGATATTTCAAGTACAGATCTCACTCTCGGTTAATAAGTAGTTAGCAACAAACCGCCTGTGTTTGTAACATTGATTTACATTTACAAAAATAACCGCTGTCCTAAATAGTCACGTTTAACCAATACATTAACTAAAGCTTTCTAGGCAGAGACTAGGTCTGCCTTCAAGTATGGTTTTTCTCAAATCCGTTGATTGAAAAATCTTTTGCTTTTGCTCTTTTCCTAGTTTTCTTCGTAATATCTTACCCTGCAAATTGTCTGTTCTGACCGTTTTGAATTGTTTATACTCCCTTGCTTATCACAAAAAACTGTCAATCCCTAATGATAAAACAATTTTCGCTTATCTTCTTAATACTTTTCAGGTTTGTAAGGTCACATACCTTTTTACAGGGTATATTTTTCGCTCCAACGTTTAGGTCCAAATTACAAAATCTCAACACCGTTTTCAGCTGAGTGTTAGTTATGAAGCAATTTCTATTAAGTGCTCTTCATTGGAACAAATGTATCTACCATCATACATTGGAGCTGGGACCCTGTTGTCAGAACTTGCGCAGTGGTAAATTCCAAGCTATTTGTCCCTAGTTCTCTAGGTGAAGTTCATCATAAACTTAGGGAGTGTAAGAAGAAGTCAACAAAGATTCTTCCAAAAGTCGGGTGTGGTGCTCATCTGATGAAGATGCTCTCTTGCACCTTGCCACAAAGTAGCGGTACTGATACCTAGCCACTGTGTAAAGGATGCGAATTACTAGCGACACAATCGTTAACAACACGAGAATAGCGAAACTAACCGGTACCAGGCCTAGGATAACAGCCCTTATCCAATCTAAAACTCTAAAGAGTGTCTTGTTTGGACCTTCTGGAATTGCACCAGCTGAGTTCAGCGCTGCCTGACCGATGCTAAATGTTGCTAAGACAACGTGCGAAAGCAGGGAAGCACTCTCCAGTCGGTTGGTGAGCGAGTTTGCATACGGTTTAACGGAGGAATGGTGGACATACAACATCAGACACACAAACTGTAGGATGAGGTAGCGGGGAAGGTGTCGAGGAACGAATGAATGAAGTGCTACAAGTGCCAGTCGCCGGCCAATCAGAACACTTTCCCAGTACACGGTTCCAGCATTTTTCCCACTCGCTCTTCGGAATGGAGCCGTTAATACTCGCAATACGGCCTTTTTAGTTTCATCTTGCTCCTGACTGTCGGACATCTTCTTTGTTTTCAAATAAACCAACCAGTACAAAACAAAGGGTAGTGGGAACATGCAGCCGACGAGGAACTGGCGCACGTTGATATAGCCATGTATCAGACCTCTTGCGCTGACGCCCAACACCACGACAAACGGGATCAAGTAGCAAACAGTGAACACGACCATGGCCGTTTGCCAATACTGCCAGCATTGGATTTGACCATCAATGAAAAGAACTCGCTTCGAGCCAACATTAACACAGTTTAGGAATTTAAGTGACGCGTTCGCCAGTGTCACGTGGCCCAGGAGAAGAGTTTCCACTGCAGCAGCGGTGTATGGAGCCGCGGACGGACAACAATGACCACGCATTTTCTTGTACACCCGATTCAAACAATAGACTAGCACAATACAGCTGAACACACAAACCACGCCAGCTGCCGGAATGAGTTCCTTCATCACTGCGGTAAGCCCCGATATGGGGCAACCGAATGTGGACAACCTTCCCTCACGGTCTGACAGCTGGAAATTGAACAGCTTCATCACTGATAGAATATAATGGGTCCGCAAGACGTTCATTGCCGTGTGCTCTAACAAGAGCAAGCTTGCCACTTGATAGAAATAGAACAAAACTTTGATGTAGCCCGTTGCCTGGTTACCGGTATGTAAGTTGTTGATTTCAGGTTTTGGTCTGAACCAAAGAACCTGGCCAACAAGGAAAGGTACAATAGGGGGTCTTTTTACCAGGTAAATCGCCATTGATAAAGCAAGGAGAACTGCTACAAGTATATACCAGAACGGACGGCAGTAGTTGTTCTCGACACAAGCACTCGAGATGAGCGAATACGTGAAACCCTCGGCGCACGCACCGCACAAACGTCCCGTTCGGTTTCCGTTGCAGTAGTTACACACCGGTTTTTCGAGCATGCGCAGAGGAGGGGAAGAACAGTAACCAAAGGGGCAGGAATTGAAAGCCAAATGCGTACTGTTCAGATTCACGAGCGAGCCCCAGAAACCATTCTTTGCTTTGATGTTCTTGGTGCATGTTGCACCGTAGGGGCAGCGATGACAAACAAAGTCCTCCCAAACGGAAAGTCCACTGGAAGTTCCCCTTTGGAGACTATAGAATCCCGGATTACAAATCTTACATGAGATGGTAAAAATGGTAACCTTCACTTGACACAGCTCTCCACGATATAAAGTGTCCATTACACGAGTGAAATTGCTTAAGAGGAGCATACCCCCAACAGAACACATAATTGTATTAGATTTGTCTACAGAGAAGAAGCCACCTCCAGAAAGCGTAATAAGGTAACTTACATCATTGACAGGATCAGATTTTAAAATTGTGTTACGCAGCACCAACGAGTTCTCGCTATCAGAATGGATAAAGGAATTGTAGCGTACTGCATCCAGATGTTCCGAATATTGATGAAACACAGTACTATTAATGTCAAGGCTTGCAGACCCTTGGGCGAGATAGATGTGAGTTCCACGAGCGGAGAAATTGTCTTTAAACTTACAATTTCTTAACGTAGCGTTGGCGTTCTGAACTAAAAGAGCGCCTGCATCACTTCCAGTATTTCCTTTAAAAATCGTGTTCTCTATTGTCACATAGTTTGTCTGATTCCATATGGGATATGTCATTTTGCATCCGGGAGACTGCGGTGTAGTTTGAGAAAACACCATTGCAACAGCTGCGTAGGCCTCGCTATGCGTGTTCCGAAAGGTAGAGTTGTTTATGTGTACATTCACTATTGACTTCCCATACTTTTGCTTTAAAAATATGGCATTTCGTATCTGTCCGGTGTCTTCTTTAGAACGTCTGGTCGGATACGTGCTTGGTCCCAACGTAACGTTACTAAACATTATATTTGCTACTGTTGGTTGATCAACATCATACCATCCTAGGAAAATACAGATTAAACATGCCGTATCAACAACATATAAAGGACCGTTAGGCCATCCTGAAAATGTTGAATCACGAAGTTCAAAGGTTAGTAGCTGTCCAACGTTGTCTGTGCCTTGCAAAACCAAATGTCCACCCGAATTTTCATGAAATACACAGAATCTTATGAAAATATTTACACGTGGATCATTATAGGAAGCCACAAAATGCAAAGCGCGTCCAGTATTTTCTTGAAAAGTTACGTGTTCCAAACATAAACTCGTTACATCCTGAAGAATCACAGCTGCCCTTTCACGCCAGAGCTTGGTTGCAGAGATGACAGAATGTTTAACTTCCACTTTACCAAACGACCTTAGCAGCAAAGCAATGGCAAAATTGTCAATAAATCGTACGTTGGATAACGATATTTTCGCTTTCTGTCCTCCAAAGGCTGATATAGCGCAATACTTGTTAATGTTTTGCCACAAGCTATTAGCAACGGTGATAGCCGCCGACCCTCTTGCAATTAGATAAAACGTACCGCACATCATGTACTCGTACATATGATAGGTACAGCTGCAATTAAACACTCGCACATTATCGATTCTTATAGCTTGGTAGAAACCGTCTTCATCTCCAAAAATGTATAAGGCCGCGCCGTCAACAGCCATACAATTAAGAAAGGAGAGGTTACTCAGAGTCGTATTCATCTTTTTTGCATGTACATAAAGCGCTCCACCTAATGACAATTCGGAATTGAAATCCGAAAACCTGGAGTCTGTGATAAATAATTCAAGTGAAAGGTGAGCTACAATATTCATTGCTCCTCCGTCGCCACCAAACGTACCTTTACCAGAAAAAAAGCATTCGTTGACATTTAACACAATCTGAGGAGACGAGATATTTATACAGCGTATTTCTCTATTATCTTTAAAGATTGCACGATGGAACTCGACAGTAGAAAGGTTTGCTTGTGATGTGTAAAGACTTGTGGTGGTTGAGGAATTTTTGACAGCATCATTGCCGATAAAATGGATGTCCTCGTACTCTTCCTTGGTTGCTCCCCACCGTGGTAACAACACTTCCATTATCGTGCCCTTGTTCTGATAAAACATAACATGACGAACACTGGCAAAAAACGCAACAGTTGTAGAATTGCTTGCAAACCAACTGCTGTTGCTGAAATCTCGAATTGACAGAATCCCGCGAAAATCTTCAGAAGATATAGCTTCATTCCTTTGAAAAGTAGTGTTCCAGATGGAAATCTGTAGCTCAGAGTAATAAGACGATCCAGAGTGTATATCCACCAGAAGACACCCGATGCTTCCAACAAAGAGCAAATTCGTCATATTTATTTTTGTGACACTCGAACCTCGTTGAGTACAACCGACACAGCTTTAAAACAGTCTTTGAAAGAGCAGTCTGCAATCTTCAGGGAGTGTCCTTGGAAGTCAAGATGTGTTTGGTTGAATGCCAATCCTTGCAGAACAACAGTAACTGGCGTATTCATATCCTTGCTGCCAATCGTTATGCCACCACTGCAAGATAAGTGCGCAGGCGCACCATAGCTTACCAATGACAGGCTCTTGTCAATAATCAACGATCGGACATTGCCAGTTCTACAAGGGTAAGGATTTTCTGACGTCATAGAACCATGAAGATGGATGACGTCATTCCACTTGGATCTACCAAGAACTTCATTTATACTGTGGCAGGGATTGTTTGGCTGTCCACAGGCTGCAGCATCGTTGCCATAGAAACGGGAAACAAACCAGTCTTTGCCGAAAATAAAGTCTGGAATTTTTAAACAAGAAGCCATTTAAGATGGTTCAAAAAGATCACATGTTAATGATAACGCTCCACAAATCCCAGTTGAACATAAAATATATAAATTCTCAAATCCAAAATATAAAGTCAATATCATTAATTGTTCAAGAGTTGTGAGCATTTTGAAATTTTGCATTTTGGCCTTTTGGGGGAATCTCATTGGCTAAGAAGTGTGACATTATCTTTTTTATTGTTTTTGAAATTAAACTTCAAAAATTCAAGCAAGAGGAATGAGTAAGCAGCAGCACATGTTCATCTTATGGAGTAAAAGTCAGTCTTAAGTCGGTGTCACCGGTATCTTGGAATTTGACAGCTGTCAATCACTAATAAATCAAGGGAAAAATCGTATTAATAGTCAATGGAAGTGACGTGAGAGCTGTACTCACAAAATCTTTGTTGCAGTTTTCAAGATTGTGGCGAAGTTTGAGGCAAAACTTGAAGACTTAAAATTTGAGCATTTTGAAGACGGCGGCAAGTCGGCGTGTCTCCATCATACCAAAGTCATATATTTCTTTCCAAACACTCAGATTAAAAATCCACGAAAGACAAAGTAGTTGTAACACAATGGTTTTTCCAAATGTATTGAAATAACGGGTCCAAAAGCTGATTTAAGTGCAAGTTAGAACTTTTTTCATTTTCTTCATCGAGAGGTAGTAGCAGACGGTTGAAGTTTTAGTTCAAGTCTTTGAACTTGTGATCTGCGATTTTGAAATCTACAACGAAACTCTTCTGATTACGGTTCTAACGTCACTTCCGTTGACTGTAAAAAGTTACTTAAATCCCTTTTGTTCATCAAGTTTAAGATCTTTTTCAAGTCTGTTTTCAGTAATAGATGCTTTTTATTAACTAGCACAAGGTGTGCATATAGCAGTGTTTAATTTAAAATGCATTATGCAAATCATAAGCATTACAATAAAAATCATTAAATTTGCCTAAATTATTAAAAGTTGAATACGGTTATCTGCACATCTTAAGGCAAGTAACTAAAAAAACACTGAAAAAGCTTAAAAATAACTGAATAAATTGGATTTTTGTGATTTCTTTGTTCTAAATTCTTTATGATCGACAGCTATCTATCTTTTGACAAATTAAGTTGAATCTTTGCGATACTCCGAATTGCACCTTTCACTGCTTTTACTTCAATTATTATTAAAAAAACAATTAAAAGACTATAATTTTGATTTTTCTTCCAAAAGTTCACGTGATCCTTTTTAACCAATCAGACTGCCAAAAAGGTCATAAATGCAAACTTTTAAATGAGCATAATTTTTGAACAGTTTAAGAAATACATTGACTTGAAATTTTGGATTTTAGCATTTCTCTAAATGGTGTTCAGCGTAAACTTTAAATGGTAATTAAATTTTCAGAGCTGATCCTTTTGAACAACCTTTTGATGTAGTTTCAAAAGAGTGTGGATCTATATTGCAAACTGGAATTGCTGTGCCATCTCTTTTAACTTAATAAGAATTTATAATTAATCTGACACTGTACACTGGAAGTGCAACGACTCTTTTCCGGTCCATGAACATTGCAATACCTCGTGACAAACAGGTATGCGTTAAAACGGAAGTGTTCAGAAATAGACCCGTGAAAGGAAAGATACATGTAAGTGCAGGAAAATGCCGCTCGCTATCAGTGATAATTGTGTCTGTTGATCAAGCGGGGTGTTGATTCAATCAGCAGGTAACAAAACAAGGAAAAGACTGGGTCTGAGTGAATCTAGTTAACAAGAAATCAACCATAACATCAAAATGACTCAGTTTACCCAGTTTGAAAGCCTTTGGTTGGATAGTAACAATGTGGTGACACAGCTGTCCCTCCAAGCCATACAAAGTCTCTTATTACCTAAATAGAATAATTATGCAAGCTCTGACCCAGTCCTTCCTTCGTTTTGTTGCTGGCTAATACAATCGGGTATTGCATCAGTATCGGTACAGCCGTTTCGATATTTTGACAGAGCGATATATGCATGTGATTTGAACTTGAAAATGATTATGGCAATAATATGAGGAGAGGCTAAGAGATAAAGCGCGAGAGAAGATTAAGGAAAGCCCCTTAAATCACATGTTAATATGTCAAATCCTTGAGTCCGACAACTCACTCATACATATAAATATAATAATAAAATATCATCACATCTCAAAATGCGAGAGACTTCACTTCTCTATATAGGTCACAAGACGCTGACAATAACACCATCCCATCCTAATTCATGTGCTGTATGTGACTCACCTGCTCGTAGGGCAATAACAAGTCCAAGATTGATTATCAAAGCGTTGAAACAGTGCCCCGACAACCGCTCTTTCCTTGCCATTGCTTTTTCAGGCAGCAAAAGCCGGAAGTGACGAGCCCGCGATGAAAGAAAGAATAGCTGCGGCCATACTGCCATATGGATGCGCAAGCTTGACGGTAAGTACTGCCAAGTTGAGGTCTATAAAGTCACATAAGCGTGACGTGACAAATTCTATTTTGTGATCGACTCTTCTTTTTCTGACGTCGTGCTCGGCAACTTTTGAGCAAGACCTCAAATGAACCATCAGAAGTTCTGTTCCCTTAAGACTGATTTCTAAAAAAACGCCCATATTTGCGAGCGACTTTTTGTTCAAAATTAAAGCAATGTATCTTAACCAATATTAGCAATTATCAAGAAGGATGAAATATAAAGCTTTTAATTAACGTTTGTGTGAAAATATCATGAAATTT
>JAOEHT020196149.1:0-11267 GCA_025448195.2 Parazoanthus atlanticus | reverse complement strand
TGTGCAAAAGGAACCAATCGTGTTGCATATAAAAATAGCTCCTTTTCTAAAAATAGATCTCAAATAATTATCATTGGGACAGACCCATGTATGAAAGATGCTTTCTCTTAGGATTATCTTCTCTTGATTCGTATTTGTACTGAAATAATTCCAAACATGTTTGTTATAACAGTGTATGAACTAGGTCC
Source organism: Parazoanthus atlanticus (assembly GCA_025448195.2). NCBI lineage: Eukaryota > Metazoa > Cnidaria > Anthozoa > Zoantharia > Parazoanthidae > Parazoanthus > Parazoanthus atlanticus. The sequence continues at coordinate 11,079 of JAOEHT020196149.1, read as the reverse complement.
CATAAGAACCAATGTTTCGCAAAATATTTCGTTATTCTTCTATTTTATGTACACGTAGGCCTTGTATTTTGGTTAATATACTGTAAAATTCCAATAAAAGCCCACGGGCTTATAGGTTTCAAAGCACTTTTTAACCCTTCAATGCATAAGCCATTTTCAGTTGTAAAGGAACAAGGGCGTGCTCGTTGGCATGGCCCCCCACTAATTTCAAAACGGTTCGGAATTAAAACATGCCAGTTGACAAGCAGCTATTACACAACCTACCAATTAGTTTCCATGGCGCCAATTGCCATTTGATTAATTAACGTTGCTCTGGGAACAGATTATCCACCATTTTGGCCGCTATCTTGGCTTTTTGATTAGTTTTAGTGTTTGTTACTTTTCTAAAATATTTATGGTAATTGTAATAAAACACTATTCTAGACGCTTAAACTGGAAATAACCAAAAGGGCACTAAAAATTGGATTTTAGAGCAATTTTTTTGAGAAATTTTAAAGTTGTGAAAGCAAAACCAAGTTTACATAATTTTTCGAAGACGCATCAGTGCTGACATCTAATTAGCGTCAAAACACTTGCTCATTGGTCGATCGGCAAAAATTTGAGGTCCGAAAATCCTTGGGGAGTTCAACGAATCCCTCTTTATGCATTTCAGGAATAGTGGGCCTATATTTGGTGTTGGCTTGTATTCGGAGAGGAGGACTTATATATTGCGTCTCAAATCGTTCAACCATAAAATGACTGTTGACACTACGTTAACACGTTAAATGGCAGTTTTAATTGTTTCAAAGATTCTAAAATAACAGCAATCTTATTAACCGCATTTCAAGTTAAATCGTGTTAATGTTTTGGTTTACGTCATTCTCAAGACTGATCCTAAGCCCTCTCCGAATTCGGCGGGAGGGCTTACAATTGGAAGGTGTTTCGTGTCTCAAATTTGGTGGGCTTATCTTCGGGGGTGGGGGTATCTTTGGGGGGTTATCTTTGGGGGGTTATATTCCAGGTTCTTACAGTCGTGGGGAGGCTTATAATCCGATCTTTACTGTATTATTAAACGTAAGAAGCGGTGTTTATTTTAATACAAGGATTTGACAATAATGTGCGTGTAGTGAAGGGAGATTTTTAATTATAGTTCGAGGTGTTTTTGACATAAACTTATTTCAATGGTTGAAAGTTGACGTATTCAAAACTCTGCTGTATTTTATCATACGTATAAAGCATGTCTTAGAATTGGTGTTATATTGTGTTCGGTTGTTCTTTTAAGATTCATTAAAATGTGGTTGACAACTACATTTTACGAACTTAAGGTGGCATTGCGATCGACTTGGGATGGTAGTACTGCCAGTAACTTGAACAACAAACAGAAGATTGCCATCGAAGCAATTGTGGGAAACTCTTACAAGTCTGCACCCCTTGTGATATTTGGACCATTTGGAACAGGGAAGACCTATACGCTCAGCCAGGCCATTCGTCATTTGACCCTTGATGCCAACAATCGAGTGCTGCTTTGTACACACACCAACACTGCCGCCGATCTGCACGTGAAGCTGTTGGACGAGTACTTGAAAAAGAAAGATAGCACCAAGAACTGCAGACCACTGAGAATTTGTGCACCTATACGCAATGTCCGAACTGTGATGGAAGATGTGTTAAGATACTGTCTCAAAGAAGCTGACTCTAGATCTTTTGTTTTGCCGACATACGATGATGTCATTAATTACCGTGTGATCATTACCACTTTAAGCATGTCACGAGCTTTGTTTGGTAAAGGACTTCACTTCTCTCACATTCTTATTGATGAATCGGCCCAAGCCCTTGAACCGGAGGTCCTAATACCTTTGACACTGGCAGACAACTCTACAAAAGTTATCTTCACTGGAGACTACATGCAGGTAACTGCTTTAAGATACATTGCACTTTGGCATTGTGATGATGATGCAGGAATAAAAGACACTATTTTGCAGAACGTCCTTGTCGATTTAACACATTGGATTGTCCTTTGTTACCCATGTTCAATATTTTCTTAGTTCTCTTCGGATTGAAGGCGTTTAAGATTTTTGTTTACGTATCGGATTTTATTAAGATGCCCTAAGTGTAAATATCTTGTAATCAATTTTCGGTAAAATGAGAAAACGGACGAAAAGAGATCAATGACACTCTCGGCAAACATTTTTGGATTATGAAAACATAAAAAAAAATTATCCAAAAATCCCCCCAAAATCTCTTAAGCCCGTGCTTAAGCTTACAGTCAGGTACGCCCATGGCAGATTGTTTAGTATATTTTGTTTTGCATTCCATGAGGCGTCTGTTACAAAGGGGCTTAAACTAATGCAAAGGCCTCAGTTAGTTTGCCAGATAACATGTTTTTTGCAATACATACAACATATTTGCTTTGTATTTTCAATATAGATGAGTCCAGATGTATTTTCTGAGCAAGCCCGAGAGCTAGGACTGCAAACGTCATTAACGAAAAGGTTGATTACCCGGTACGAAGTTGACGGCCAGAAATGGGGCAAAAACAATGTTATGGTTTTGCACCAAAATTACAGATCTCATCCCGATATTGTCAAGGTCCCATCTGAAATCTTCTATCGAAATACGCTTGAAGCGGTTAGTGATCCGCCACAGCCGCGCCACCCAGACATCCCTCCTTTGGCATTTTACTCGGCAAATGGGGAAGAGGAGTTCCAGCAGGACATGGGATCGTATAAAAACCAGGCCGAAGTTGACAAAGTTGTAGAATTAGTCAATAAACTAACAAGAACTTGGCCACCTGAATGGGGAGCGTACGATCCAAGTCAAATTTGTGTAGTTGCTCCGTATTTCTACCAGGTGAATATCAATATTTATGGTTTTTACATGCCTGTTGTTATTACGGCGACAGAATCCGTAAAAACAGTTAAATAAACCTTTTGATTCGATTCTGTCAGAATAATGTAGTGTATTTGATTGACAGTTTGTTTAACTTTTTCTTAACCCTTCAACGTTTGTGCCTTTCGGAGAAATCACCATTGTTTAAGGGGGAGGGAGGTTAAAGATATCAATATACGTTAATAAATTGTTGTACATTTTGTTTGTAATACTTATCAGAGATGTCAACCGTTATTGAAGAAATTCGTCTTTGTACAAGCATTCAAATTACTGTGATTGCCCCTTATTTGAGGCAAAGATCCAGAAATCTTCATGCAGGTGGGATGCTAATAAGAGGGAAATACCCAACGCAATCAACGTCTTACTAATTTTGCTACCTTCTCGGCCAGGTGGTAACAATTCGTAATGCTTTACGGAACCAATCCTTGGGGAATATCTCAGTGGTAACCGTGCAAAATGTTCAAGGTAAATAGTTTCTTGAAGCGTGCAGTGGTACAGTTTCAAGTATCGTAGTTTCAGCTATCCTGTAGTAAGTGTATCAGTTCACAAAATATATGTCTTAGTTCTAGTGTGACTTGAGACATTTTTTGGAAGGGAAGTGAAGAGGACATGTTATGTACCTACAAATAAACTAACAATTTTTTAAGCAACAAGTCAACGTAGTTAACTAGAACTATCAGATTTTAAAAATATTTGTGATTATGAAAACTTCTACTTCTTTCAACTTAATTTGGTTCTCTGTTTATAAAGAGTGAGGAAAATTTCGTTATTTCAATATGTGCTATAAAACATTCTGTAGGGAACTTACACTTAATCAACGGAGAGCTTAAACAGGAAGAGTGCTTATTAAGGAAATATGACATGTATTTATATGTGTATGTAGGTATATATAGAGAGAAAAATGCACAGGCGCGCGGAGATGTGGAATTTATCTTCGAGTGTTCAAGTGAGATATCGAGTTTAAGCACAAGATAATAAGTTCCATATCTCCAAGCGTCCATTCTATTTATCGTATAAATTACAAACGATCAATCGATGCAAAACGACTGCCGACTTCGACTGCGAAGGCAGGTGTTGTCATAGTAACACAGTTATATTAACACAAGAAGAGTATCGATTGGCTAACATTAATACACGTACAATTATCGCATTTTTACGTGTGTTTAGATACCATTTTTCTCAGTGGCCGAAATCACTGTAAAACACTGTAGTTTATATAAGATGTATATATATATATTTACGCATCTACTATTTATCGCATTTACAAAACGTCTGCAATACAAAAAACTACGCATGCGCAGCCGAGGTACCATTAGAAATATATACACACACACACACACACACACACACACATACCATACTTACTCTACTACATGCCTCTTCTCTAATAAACGGCTTCCTTTCGAAGCCCATGATTATTAACCCCACTTTTCAAGTTTTAAATGTGGTAGGGACTCAAATAAGAATTTTGCAGAGTAAATCTGGATACTGTAAAACATTGTAGCCGAGACAAAGTAGTTCAATTTTCTAAATTATGAATTATTCTTCTTTTAACAGGGAAACAATTCCGTGCATTTATAATTAGCACAGTAAGAACTCTTCACACCTGCAAGAATTCAAAGATAATAGACAACTCTGGAACTGGACAAAAGCCCTATTTCGAGTTTCTCTCAGACCCCAAACTTCTTAATACAGCCATCACAAGAGCTCAGTCACTTATAGCCGTAGTGGGCGATCCTTTGTCACTGTGTATTATCGGGGAATGTCAAGCGTTGTGGAAAGAGTTTATTGACAGATGCGATAAAGGGCGGGGCTTGTTTGGTATCACCAAAGATGATCTAGAGGACGGTATTGCAGCAAATGGGTTAAATGTTGGGGCTTCGGAATTTCTTCCTTCGTGGTTGACGTTTGAGACTTCAGAAGGAGCCAAAGACGAGAATGCCCAAGACAACGCTTATCAGGCGAATGATGCCGCTGTTGTCACCTCAAATGACACGTCACATGTCGAGCAGGCACAACAGCAATCTCTCGATGGAACGCCATTTCCCCAAAAAAGAACTCCAACTTGTAGTCAAGACGACACCCCAGACAGCAATTCTGACAGAGAAGAAAACTTTGTATCAATTGATAATACACAAGAAAACCAAGACTACTTGTGTAAGCTTTTGCTAGACAAAAACAAACATCCTCAGTTTTTCGACAGTCTCATGATTGCTCTGGCTAGTGTAGTATCTCAAGAAGAAACAGAGCAAAGGACAGTGAATGAATCTCAAGAGTTTGAGTTAGGAGAAAACACTAGCAGCTTAGGAGAAACAGAGAGAAAACCCGACATTTTGCACAAAGATGTCGAGATAGTTACAAGACGAAAACAACTGGAGGTTGGTATTGTGAGCCGGGTGTACCAAAACCCGCAGTACACTGAACGCACCAGAAGGCTGATACATACCAGTAGAGATAATTCTTCGTTTCAAGAACACCTTGATTCTGAGTACTTATTACGCAAACTTCGTGAGGAGCCCACTAACTGCAAAAGATGCCACCTTCGAGTTAGTTTCGAGAAAGACAGACAGACGTATGGAGAGGTCCAAGACACAATAACAAGGGATATTTCAATTAAGGGAAGAGTGAGGCAAGCACTTGACAAAGATGTTATTCTGGTTGAACTTACCAAAGACCAGGCGGCCGTAAACGATGGGTTGCAGGAGGCACCTAAAGTGAAATCAAATTTTGTTTCACAGAGAACTGCAAGACTTGTTGGTATGTAGCTTACTCTTAAAACTCGTAAAGTTACTTTAAAATTTTTGATTTAAATTTGTTCTAAAACGTTTGGGAATTTGAAAACAACACCAGTTAAAAGATTAGTTTGCGCAATATTTTCTGTAAAAAAAATGAAATATGACGTCACTAATAAACGTCAAGCAATGCATTCTTAGTTCTAAGTTTAAACATTTCAATCAGACTACTGACAGTTTTATGCTGCACTCTTTGTTTTATTTTCCCAGTATTTAGTGTAAAGTTTATTGATAGAAAAACATAAAACAATCAAACTATATTGAAGTGTTTCTGTATTTTAAAGTAATGACAAATTTCCAAATATTCTAAAACCATTTTGGCGATGCCTAAAATTTCGCAAATTTTGAATGGCTACTGAAACACGTTTTCAAATTTCGGAGTCTTTGGTTTCTCCTCTGACTACTCATCAAAAGCTCGAATCATATCCGTTTGTTAATCATCAGGCTAAACTTTCATTCAATATAGTGGTTTGAAAGTTCATTCCATAAATTCGACGAACCATTGAAAATTTTTTGAGACTTTTTTGAGTCTGAGCTTCAATAAATAACAATGACAGTGTTTGATCTCTGTCTATATTTTGCTGATTTCTAACCTTAAAAAATTTTCTCAATTTTTAGGAGTTCTTCGACAATTGATCAGTCCTCGAGAGAGAAGGTTTGTGTGTAGAGTTTTTCAAGAAAACACCGGACTGATGGTACCTATCAACAAATCTATTAGTATCATCGCCAACTTCACACAAAGTGGAAAAATAAAGGGAGTGCCGATTTATAACGCAGTTGAGAATGACGAACACCAGCCATTAATTAAGGTTCAAGTTATGAATGAGAACGAAGCTCGAAGCGGAGATCACCTGTTTGTGGTGCAGTATCTCCACTGGAAACCACGTTTCCCGATCCCTCTGGGAATTGTCATCAACACAATTCCACCAGGGAAGAATCTTGAAGATGCCCTTGAGGTTCTTTATGCTGAACATGGAATCAAGAAGGTTTTCAATGATGCAACTATTGATGAAGTTGCTAGAGAATTCCCCCCAAATTGGGTGATTCCGCGGACAGAGTACAGTCAGCGCACCATTGTCAACAATGCATTTACAATTGATCCATCGAATTCGAAGGATTTAGATGATGCATTGTCAGTTGAAAAGATTAATGAAGACACCTTTAAAGTTGGAGTGCACGTTGCTGACGTATCTTACTTCGTAAAACCAGGCACTGCAATCGATGAGGAAGCACGAAGTCGTTGTACGTCGTACTACCCCGCACATGGTCACCAAGTAGTGCCCATGCTCCCTCCTGAACTTAGTGAAGGACATTGCAGCCTCCTACCAGATAAAGAATGCTTGACAGTTTCTGTTTTTCTTGAAGTTGGAAAGAATGGAAAAGTCTTGGAAGGATCTACAGCCATGTTTAAACGCAGTATCACGAAATCTTGCTCTAAACTTACCTACTCGGAAGCTCAAAGTGTGATTCTAAACCACAACAATGCGTCTAAGAACTTGCCAGCTAAAGTGACTTTGGCCCTACGATTGCTGAACAGAATAGCCCAGAGAAGACGGAAGCAGAGATTAGGAGAAGCAGTTCACAACCACTACAATACCAAAGATGAAGGAGAAGATTTTGAAACTCACGAGCTTGTGGAGGAGTTCATGGTTTTAGCAAATGAAAAAGCAGCAGAGCGTGTTTACCTGAAATTTCCGGAAAAGTCTCCACTGCTTGTCCAACTTGGTCCGAAACAATATCGTCTGCAAGAGTGGCAAGACAACTACGCTAACGATGCCAGGAATTCTCTGTATCTTCGGGAAAAACTCTCTGAACGAGGAAGTACCAGTTTAACTACAAATAAGACTCAGCTGGAGAATGGTGACCAGGTGTTAAGAGGCGATGAGGAAGAAGAAGAGAATGAGGAAACAGAAGAAGACGTTTTCCTACTGCACTCAAACGTATGGTTACGTGTTATTGAAGCAGTGGAAAAGAAAGATACGAAGTCTGTCCATGCACTTGTGTGCAATGACAACAACTATCCACAACTAGCAGTGGCAAACTCACATCTAAAGCGAATCCAGCAGAAGTCGCAATACGTTTCCACTGGGGAAGACAGCATCGATGTGATGTCTCATTACAGCTTGCGGCTATCAAGGTATACACACTTTACGTCACCTATCCGTCGCTACATCGACATACTAGTACATCGTCTTCTACTTACGACATGCACAAACGGGCATGACAATCACTGTCCATGTCCAACTGAGGAACAAGTCTCTGAGATTTGTTGTCGATCTACATTTGCTTCAGGGAACTCAAGAAAGTTCGAGAAAGAAGTCAGCAGAGTCCATTTTGCAGCAAAGCTAAAGTTGGCTTCGCAAGTAAAATCTGTATATGTAGACACGATTGAGGGTAAATCGATAACACTTCAAACTGCGGCGATGGAAGACGATGAACTCCCAAGCCAGCACAGACAACTGCGAATAAGTCATTTAGGTCCAACGGAACAACCGGAGCTGAACAAGAAGAAGACTAGAATTAAGATGAAATGGAAACTACGGTTGTACTTAGCCCCCACCGAATCAATGGATTCTGACTATTCTTTCGACGAACAAGATCCTTTTGGAATAGAGAAGCAACTACAGAAAGACAAACATATTTTGAAAGCTTTACTAGCTAAAGAAGGAAATCACAACAAAGGGGTTTTATACCAAGTACCAAGTGAAAGTTGGAGAATGCTTCTAGATGCGATTGTGGCAGAGGACATTGAGAGACAAGTCGAAATCATCCACATGATAGACAAGGAAAAGAAACCACGTGGCACTTCCTGTCAGCAAACAACAGAACACACGATCCAAGATTTCAACGACAGCCTTGAATGCCACTACTACGAGAAGACACTTGTTTTACGGTCGTGCGATGTAATAAATGTTCACCTTTCGACAAGTGTGTTCCGAGGAATTATCACACCTGACATCCAGCTTTTTTATCTAACACCGCAAGTTGGTATCTGCGTTGAGCATCGTAAGCATCCAAGAACGTGTTTTGCTACCACTGCCATGCACCCAGCATCAAGACACGGATACAAAGACATCAAGGCGTATGTGAATGCTTGGACGCCTGTCCTAGCTATCGAGGCTGCTAGGGATGCAGTTCGAGCCGACGATGGTTTTACCATTTTGGACCTTGCAATAACGTGGAGCAGCGCGGAAGAAGGGGTGGTATTTGGAAGCTTCGAGCTGGCAAAAGCCTATTGCCAAAGCAGGTACATAAACTTTTCTGTTGGTGATTTTGCTTGTGTACGTGTGTCTTACAAGGTAGATGACAATCTCAGAGAAGCGGAGGTCAACGAAAGATGTGATGACGACGAATTCTTAACAGGCAGAGGTACCTATGAAACAGCAAGTGAGGGAAGTGTTGACACGCTGGGAGCATCGAGGTTTGACGAAACTATGTTTCAATCGTCGAATGCTTCGAGAAAAGTCTGGGTTGGGCACTGTATAATTCAGTCGGTGCAGAAGAACGAAAAAATGGAATCAATCGTTTGCAACCTGAAAGTACACCAGAACTCTACGGATGTTCCACACGTAATATTCCGAAGGAGTATCAAGACCAATCTTGAGGTTATCAGACGAACCATACCTCACAGGTAAAGTGTTTATACCTTGCTTTGATTTCTTGCCTTTTTCTTTCTACCTAAAGAACCACACGTTTTTCGTTGATAATCTGACTATAATATGCCGAGACCATTACCTTAGTCATGCTAAGATCTTTATATATTCTATAGCCACAAAGCTGAACTGAGTCTAAAAGATAGGATAAGGACTAGAAGAACGCTGAAAACAGCAAACGATTCGAAGCTTGCAACATGTTAAATCTAGTCTGTTCAAGCAAATGTTGTTGATTTATGACAGAACATGCCAGTTAAAAGCCAGTTAGTACCGATTAGTGCTTGTAAAGGACTAATATTTCTATACGAAATAGCTATTCAAGTATGTCTAAACTAAACTCTTCAGTGACAAGAAGTGTGGGTAAAAATAACCACCTAAACAACGTATGTTCTTTTTTTTCTTATTTGTCATAAACAAAAGCAAGAACTGTATCATCTATTTGTAAATGCTCCCCCAAAACATTTTTCAGTTTAGTTTTATTACGTACACGTTTAACTAATTTTGTAGGCGAATGTATGGCATGCTACAACAGTTGCTGGAGACGTCAACCACTTTCTTAGAACATATTTGCTGTGGAACAATTCCATCAAAACAAGAATGAGGTAAGATAAAAATCAGTTAAATAATAACAGTATTTTGGTCCGAAAGAAGACATCTATCGTACAATTAAAAAAATTAAAATGTTTTAGCGAAAAGATTTTAAAATGGTATCAGAACTTTATGTATTTCAGCCTCACAAAACCTATGGATATAACTGGGAGGAAGAACATCTCGGTTATTAGAAGCATGTGACATCGTTCCTAAAGCTTCTTCTCTTCATTTATCATCTCCAGTGGGACGCAATTTCCTTCCACGGTACCCCGTCCCTAACTCGCTAGTGCCCATGCCTCTCCCATTGTTATCTCCGTCTCGTGGAGCTCACTGACTACAGATCTTTGCCGGGTAGTTTTGGGTATGTTCGCTTCCTTTTCTCAGGTGCGGCATTCACAGGGTGGTCTAGAATAGGATCCTTGTCCATCCTCAACACATGCCTAGTCATCGGAAACATTGGCACTTGATCTTGTTAACAACAGTTTTACATACAGTTTTTAAGTAGATCTCTACGTTAGAAGGTAGAAACACAGCATAATTTCTTAGGGTTATTTCGGGACGTGCATGCTACAATTAAAGATATATTTAAGATGATAGCGTTTGACAGACTTTAGCATATGTGGGTGCTATTATTCGACATATAATGACTACGTCCTAGAGGATAAAATCATTTTACCTTTTTAAAGGTTAAAACCCTTAAACGTTTAAAGGTTGGGGGGGGGGGGGTTCCGACCTATAATCTAAAGCGTTGCACCAATTAAAATGAAATTTGAAGTACCTGTAGTCCAATTAATGAGACATCTTTTGACGTTAATTGGATGACGTTTCACATTTTTCCCTTGAATATTTTTCTATTTGTGGCTATAATACATGTTTTCTAATAATTTCAAGAAAATTTGCAGCGATTTTGCCAAACACAAAATTTTCGAAAAACTCAAGATGGTCACCAAGATGGCGAGCATGTTATGAAACGACTATTGCCATAGCAACTGTTCTTAATTAAAACGTAATTGTTGTCATGGAAAGTAATTAGCAAGGTCAAAGCTGCTTGCATGCCAAATAGCTAGTGTTTATCTGTAGCTAATTTGAAAATCAAGGGGGGGGGGGGGGGGGCAAACAAACCCCCCATAAACGTTGATGTTTCACCAAAAGGCCCAAAAGTGTTTAGACGTTTA
>JAOEHT020196072.1:0-11268 GCA_025448195.2 Parazoanthus atlanticus | reverse complement strand
GCTTACATTCGGGGGGCTTATATTCGGGAGGCTTATATTCGGGGGGCTTATATTCGGGGGGCTTATATTCGGGGGGCTTATATTCGGGGGGCTTACATTCGGGGGGCTTATATTCGGGGGGCTTACATTCGGGGGGCTTATATTCGGGAGGCTTACATTCGGGGGGCTTATATTCGGAGGGAATTTTGCGTTTCAAAATGTTTGGGTATATGACCGGATGGAAATTTGCGCCTCAAAATCTTTAACTTTAAAATGACAGTAGACACACGTTAACACGTTAAATGGTCATTTTTAAATAATTGTCTGCAAAGACTCTGAAATACTGGCAATAATCTAGCTAACCGTATCTGAACAAAACAACAGCTGCAAAGTCACATCGGTTTACGTTTATTTCAAGATAATTACTAGGCTCCCTTCGAATATGAGCCCGGGGCTAGGCTTATAATCGGAAGGAATTTCCGTTTTAGTATTGGGAGGAATATATTCGGGGGAATTTATAGTCGGAAGTTTATGGTATTGTATGAACGGAGAGTGGCAACGGCATTACTGTCACTTGGCTTTTGCGACTGTTCCCGAACAAGGAAGGTTACTTGACAGCTCGAGAAATGAGAAACTGTTTAGTTTTCCTTTTCGTTGTCAAATGAACTTCTTGGGAAGAATCCTTGGCAATCGGCAACTGACATCTAAAAAACTGAATTATCACGTTCTTGACTTAGTGCAATAAATAAAATTAAGCTGAAACAAAAAAATTATCGTTTACCGAACCAGACAGAAAGCGTGGATATGTCTCGTCGTCTCGGTTCAGTACACACGTTAAGCAAATTTCCACTTTTAAGACTTTATCATCTATTCGGTTTAAGCCAATCAGCTTACTTGATTCATCTTCTGTGTATAATTGTCTTTGCATTTCTGAAAATTGTCAAATTAATTATTAATTGGATAGTTGCAATTAAGACTTTCATGGTAACAAGTACACAAAGTGTCCTGTTTCAGAAAAAATAAGACACTTTTGTCTCAGCCAATCAAATCCAATAAAGAACAAAGTTACCCAATCAGCGCAAGGCAAGCGTCAGCGATAAGACAACGTTTGTCGCAGTGTTTGTTGACAAAATAGTACAGTTTTCCAGTTTGATTTGCCAAATTTTTATATTTCTTTAGACTTTGTAAGTGATAATAACGAGAACGAAATCATTCCTGTTTTAGCAAATGAGGAACTGGCTAAACAAAGAAGCAGTAACCAAAACAAGAACACTTCAAAAAGTATGAAAACGTGGTTAAACGTATTCAACGAGTGGAGCAAGCAGAACCGCGAGACAAGAAAACTTGAAGATATTCCTGAAAACGAGCTTGACGTCATTCTTTGCCGTTCTTTTTTTTTTACCGAAATTAGAAAGAAAGACGGTGAGGAATATGAAACAGAAAGTCTGGCAGTCAAGCAGTGCTCACTGGACAGACACTGTGGTAAAAACTATAGTATTTTACAAGATCGACAATTTACAGCTAATTTTACACCTTTGAAACTTACTTTGCATTCATTTCCTGATGTAATTTTTCCCATGTCTATTTTACTGTACATGCTATTCATAAATACTTTATGTTGCTCTTGGTGGCATCGACATTGGATTTTGTGAAAATAAATAAAATAAAATGTAAGCAAGAAATCTATGTGGTTATGACGTTCTAGTTGTTTTCAATGTTTTAAATGTTTGGAATCACAAAAGTTCTCAATTATTTGCTCTGCTTTTCTTCAAGGACAATTGTTTTGCTATAATGATAGGTAGGCTGACATCAGTTCTGAGCTATATAATTAGTAAGTAACAGGACTACATGCTTGTCCACTGTGGAAACAATTGGATTTAAAAAATTCCTCTGACAGCTAAATAGGACTAGGCCTGCGGCCTCGTCCAATTTTGGCTGTCCTCAGAATTTTTCATCCAATTATTTCCAACTTGGACAGCATGTAGTCCTATTACATATACTAAAAAGGCAGGTTCATACACACCTAAAAACGTCCACTGACATACTAAATAGAATGGTAGTGAGAAAGAGGCAGAAACACAAACGAGTTAATTGCGAAACCAACTTCGTTATCTTACCTTCTATATATTTAAATGTATGTTCAAAACTAACAAATTTCCTAAAAAAAACCCTTTTACCGTTGTTTAAAAGGCTAACAGTGTTTATTTTGATCAACTTTACGGTAAAACTGAATTACAGTTTGCGCGAAGACTATAAATTAATTATTCCATTGTTGGCTGCATGATGTTGTATGTTTGTTATTTTGGGTTAAAAATCAACCTGAACTGATATGTTAATAATGGTGTTTTGAAAAGCTTTCTAAATTTTAACATTTTCTTAACAACTGCTGGGTTTTAATTTGTCTCTTAGGAAGTTGCTAACCTTCGCATACAATGAAAGGATATACCACAGAAACTCTTAATTCCAACTCAAGCAGCTCGGCGGTTTAGCATTTCTTTCTCTCCGTTTCAGTGACAAAGCTTTCTGCTTACACGGGCAGTTCTTTTATAAAAACTGAGTCATCTGCAAAGTGTTCATCTTCCATGTATACGAGGAGAGATTTCTCAGCGCTGCAGCGCAGATTAAATGACTTACCAGTATTCATAATGTTATTTAGGATTACCTCCTTGATTAGGTTGACTTGCTTTGCTGTTGTGCATTTTAAAGTAAAATGATTTTCAAGAATACTTTAAAACTGTTATCGTCTTTTGGCTTTTTTCCCCCATATCACCTAAGCCGATGAAGCATCAAGTAACTGTTCATCGGATATATATTTCAGTCCTTTTAATACGATTTGGACGGAAAGTCTTAATAAAAAAAAGGTAGTACGATATTTTGGACGTTTGTTAATTCTTTCAGTTTTATCCTATCAAAACTGTACTATTTATTGGAAGCTTCGCGAAGTGTTTGCAAAAGACACAACTCTTTCTACTGTGAGATTAAATGTTATTGCTTTCAAGTAACGTTTTCCAAGAAGTGGTACAAGGTTCATGACAGTATACACAACAGTTGTTTGAACTGAAAATAAGTGGAGAGTGCCTTAGATAAAATGACTGAGAAGCTTAAACAAGTCACTGATTACAATGCTTCAGTTCTTTTGAAAAAGGTATTAGTTCCAGACTTTGTTTGCTTGCAATATTCCGTTTATTCAGTAGTATGCCTTACATTTGGCAATGGTCTTGTCACTCACAGGTCATTGTAGCCCAAAGTTTAGCTTTACTAAAGAAACAGACAGTCAAGTGCTGTTTCTGAGTTATATTCTAACAGTGACAAAAATAGTCTCTGCGATAAAAACACATTATTCATTCTTTAAACAATACATAAATTATGTTGTCCAACTTAAAAATAACATCTGACACTAAAGCCGGAGCCGAAGAGCTCTCGAAAGAATAAATCCGGAGAGATTATATACTTTTGAATTTAGTCGAAATAGTCTCGGTTTATTCAGCTTTAAGAATTTGCTTTTTGTTTGAAACAATCAGTGCTTCAATCACAATTCTTTTTATAATTCCTTTCAATTTTTCTAAAGTCTTCAAGGCAATCCACAAACAATACAGCAACAGTTCCTTTTCTTGTAATAAGATCATATCACTAGTTAAGTTTTGAATCTGTCAATGAAGGTATTGTTCTTTTCAAAGTTTAGAGGCCTTTGATATAAGTTTTTGGCGTATTTCCTGTATCTATATTTATGAGGGTTTCAAATTAGGAGCGCCAGAAACTGATAGAGTTCATCTGAACTCTGAAATAAACAACAGCTTCAAAAACAAACTCAAAGATTGATACTGAATATTTACAGAAAAACGGTCTCTTGTTGCAGTGTTAAAGACTATAGAAAAACAAAAAAAGGAATGTGATTGAAGCAGTTTCGACCTTGCTTCAAACGAATAAAATATTTCAGTTGAAGCTGAATTAAATATACCTGTCGCGATTAAAATTGAAAGTTTAATCCCATGCGATATGCGAATGTTATCTAGCTCAAGATGTAGTAAGCTCGCGTAATCGCCAGCTTCGCCTCTACAATTTTGCCCTTTTCAACTGTCCTACAAGTTCAGCGTATAGTCGCTCTTACGGAGTCCCAAAATGTACGTTTTCTTGATCATGATTTTCTGAGCGAAATAGATCCTTTAAACAATAAAAGACAACATACTAAGGAGCGAAAACTAATTAAAAAAGGCAACGCTAATTTTCAAACAAACAACGGCAATTTGCCATGTAAAACCTGTGAAGTTAAATTTTTCTTTTAAACAGCGGAACCCAATGTTATACAATACCATTGAAAGTGCTAAGTATATTTAAGCGACAACACCAATTATTATAAAAACTACTTATACTACGATTAACTAAACCAAACTGAGAATATAAATTACAAATTGTTTCATTATTCATTATTCATTATACAGCAAGGCAACAACTATAAGATAATATCTTGAGCGAAGTTTCCCGCCGGATCTACTAAAAAAGAAAAAAATAATGTCCCTCATTAAAAACTGCGCTCCCTACTGAAGAAATTTGCAGTTAATTTTAAAAAAGTATTAAAATATCGCAAGTACAGCAACTTTTGAGTCCACTTATAGAAAGCAGCGAAAATAGTTACCGGCTCAAGTCTTACGAAGTTAGTAAAATAGCTGCATTAATTCGTGACCGGAGGGAAGACCATGTATAGCGGATTCTAGCAAGGCCTGGTTTTATCCGCATCACATGCAACCGTCCAAAACAAAGTTACCCATTTGAAGTGTAGCTGATATAAATATACATATCTTGATCTGAGACTGAAGAGACTTTTAGGTTTTCTAAACGGTGTCCTTGCACATTTATGTCTATTGACAGTTTTATTACCAAGTACTTACTGTTCACTGATCTCCCGCTTACGTTTTCCCCCTCAGTTCCTGCTTTTGAGTTCGAGATCTGCAGTTTGACAAAATTTAAAAACTGTCATCTCCAACTGACTCGTTTAACAGAACGTATAGTTTAAAGTATTGAGACTTTCCGATTACTTGGAAACCATATATATGTACCTTGTATAACAAAAACAACAAAATGGATAATATCCCTCTATACACCGCCATCTGTGGTTAGAATGTTTAAAAAAGCATTGCACACTGATCGCTACTTCGTGATGTAGACGAGACTGGGACTGTTTTCTACATGAATTAACACTTGCTTTTTCTTTACACCTGCTATACAAGCTACCTGCTTATAGGGTGTTTCTTCCTATTGCTTGACGTAAACCAAATACTTCGCAGCTGCCCATAAATTCATAGTAAAATGTAAACACGTTAAGAAATGCAAATTCGGCGCCAAGATATTTTTTCGGCTGCTGTCAAACGGGAACTTGATCACTCTAATATAAAAAAATCCTGAACAAAAGCTTTAGTGGTTTTAATTACAAAATTGCGCATTTTCTACACCGAGACTTGTACAATTTTCTTGTTCCATTTTCTGATCGCAAGGACTTGCAATGAAATTTTATCTTCCTACATTATGCAAGTAGACTTTGCTAAATTAAGTTTACACAGTTTTCTGTCGATCAATCGGCACACTAATACCTTTATCGAGCAGGCTGATTCTCATTATGCCTGGTCCAATAAACAACAATATCCCACGGTGAACGTGTAATTCACGAGCACGATCAAATAAATCCTAAATATATTCCATTATTAAAATAATTATTGACAACTGCGCTCTTCACAATTTCCGTTTCGTTGCACATATCAACTTCGGTTTTAGAGTAGGCATTTACAAAAATCCATTTCAAATACAATGGATCTATAACGTCTATACTAAGTACTATTGTATCTAAACTTCAAGAAAGCAAAAAACACGTAAATTTTTAGGACGTGATATTTCAATACCTGTAATTTAAACGGCGCAATTTTCAATTTTATTAATTGATGCCATTTCTGAAATCACTCTTTGACAGAAGACTTTCTTCGGTTTTATTAAAATATATAGATTTCTATTTGCACAAATTTACAATCCTATCAATAACTACCAAGCTTCTGAGTACAGACAGAAAACCAATATAATAGCAAGTAGTATTAGACTACTGTGCAGAAAATTATTTTTCCAACTAATTATAATAATCACAATAATAATGAAATAACAAAAATAATACTGATAAAATCAATAATAATAATAATAATAATAATAACTATAATTCTTATATAGTGCACAATACAAATGCATCGTCTCAACGGGAAAAATGAAACAAAAACTTGCAAGGTCTTAAGATTACTATTTTCAGTAGAACAGAATTTGGCAATCCTTTTCTGAGGAAAATTTCGCACCAACTAAATCAAGCGATTTCTTATGGAAACTATATTTCTCTCAAAGTAATAAAAGCAACAACTGCCCAAAAACTAAGCCATGCAAGAAAATGGCTGGGAGTTGACTGACGCATATACTGTACGTCAGTATTTGACAAGCACTGACGAATACCAATTTTAGCGAGAAGATAATTTAGTAGCTGTTAAAATAGTAACCTTGAGATACAAGCGTAAATTCAAGTTGGCAAAAATAGGCAAAAAGTATACACAAATATGAATTCAATCATTATAAGACTATACGAAACTTTAGGAATAAAGGACTTGTAATATGTCTTTCAAAACTATCTATAGATTAAGCCCCATGGAAGACTGTTCTAAGCCGAGGTAAAAAGATCTTTCTCAGTCCAAATGTTGTTGGCAGTATACACTCTTTTCTTATAAGAATGTCTATTTTTTAACTGAGGCTGAACGCTTTGGATTTTTTAAGAATATCAGTCTCAAATATTCTTAAAAGTGTTCGTGTTATTTTTTGTGTTTGTATACATTCACAAGCTGTTGCCAACATCGAGCGCAGTTCATATATGTTCCGGGGCAAATGCATTGCTATCACCTGTTTACCAAAACCAAATTTGAAATGGCACTGCTCTCTTGTGAAATTTAGTAGCGGTTGTCCGGTCTAATTTGAAAGTGTATAGTTTCTTAATCTCAGCCTCGGGTATATGTTTTTAGTATCATCTTGAATTTTGTCATTTATCAGTCTAAACATAAAAAGGGTTTTATACAAAAAAGAGTGTATGTAGCCAGTTTTGAGCTTTGGACTGGATTCTGACGTCACTGTTCAGCCAATGTGGAGTGCACCGGCAGGAATTGGGACGTGTGGGTTTGAGTGGGAGTGTTTTTAACAACACGAGCAACACTAAGTGTATTCAGTCCATGGATCAAGACGGCATAAGTTACTTGTTTACACAGTGAAAACATATAGATCAGCACATTCAGTTTCCCTGCCACACTTACTCAAACCCTTTCTTTCTCTCACAGCTTGACATTGCTTGAATACAAAAGATGCATGCATAAAAGATCACTTTCATTAAATTGTGTTCTGTCACAGATCACTATGTGGAAAAGCGCCGACTCAAAGTGCAAAATTTCAGCGAAAAATTAAAAACCTGCATCATGGCAAATATTAAATAAGAATTAAGAAGCTCACAATCTCTAATGGAAATAATTGTAACTCAACTTTTAGACAATGCATGTAGTTCCAAATGCCCTTTTCACTCCTACTGTTATCAGTATAATTTTTAAAGCACTCCACAAATTATTGCTACAGACATGTTGAAGAAAATACACCTGCCACAATACAGGAAGCTTAAACCGAGAAGGGTCAGCGCCGAGCTAGACTTGCCGTAAGTTACGAGTTAGTTCTTACAAAACAGTAACAAAAACCGAGCGCTTTAGCGGGATCCGGTATCAGAAAAGGAATTACAAGAACAAAACTTTAGCCTCGCTTGTTTTTTAAATTCTTCTTATTTCTAGGAACAATAAAACTACAAAACAAATGAATCCCAAAACATACAGCCAAGCATTCGCTGCACGTATGAGTAGTTAGAGGGGGAAATATTGTGTTATATATAGTGTTTATTTGGTCAAAAGTTTCAGAACATCATATCAAACATACAGATCGAGTCTAAGTGCCGATTATTAAACAAAGTCCAAATCTTAGCCGAAGTTCAGCCTTTGTGTAAAGGTGTTCAGTGGAAACAATAGTTAGACACTGCATGGTTAAGAAATAGGCTTCGTTTGAATAACCGGTGCCGTGTCTAAAGCTTTGCCCGAGGTTGCTCTTCGGCAATTTCAGTCTAGTTCTTCTTAAAAACAGAAGCGTGCACCACTGAGCATCATCTACAGTTTGACTTTGCTATGTTTCACCTTTCAATCAATTTTACTTTATTGCATTCGCAAAGCCCTAACTTGAAAGAAAGCTTTTGTTTTTTGAAGCTCAAAGCGTTTTCTCTGCTTTGAAATAAAATAGAACATAAAGCGACTTGGCAACGTTTCCAACGTTTCCAAGGTTTACACTGAGCTACACAATTATTTATACCACAGCAACAGGTTTTGACAGTTTTTTAAAAAAATACTTTAAAATTTCAGCAAGGTTTAAACACCGACTATTTCTATTTCTGCTTGGTACACTGATAAAGAAAATAAACAACGTGAATTCCAAAAATATAGTTTTAATGTAGGTTGAAACCGCGCATAAATCACTCAGTTTCCTCCAAAATACACTTTGTCAGGAAAGGCAACTTCAGGACACACAAATTGTTAACCAACAGACTTATAAATCACTTTCCTCAAGGAACTATACTTTTACGAATCGTGACTTCTGGGACAGATAAGTAGTTTTAACTGTTTAAAAACGTCACACCAATATGTTAACAATCAATAAACCACTTTCCTTCAAAAACACTTCTGCGAAACGTGACTTTCTCGTCTTGATAGCGGTTGCCAAAACAAGTGCATTCCAACAACTCGACTCCGTTGCCCCGATATGACAACTCGGGTGCTCATAGCCAAAACATAACTGTTTGAGTGACTTCTCTATTTCGTCTTTTTGGATACTTCAAGTTTTTTTCACCTAGTGTTTGCAACGAGTTTCTCGCTCAAATCTATAACTGAACAATGCATATCAAAGTCATGTATCGATCAAATCAGAAATTTCAACATCCGTTCCCTCCCCGGGTATTTATATTTTTGAAACTTAGATTGAACTGTCTCACCACCGAGCCAACTTTCAAATGCCCAAATTGTTATTCCCTAATTCCTGAGAGATGAACAGTAGAAAACATTTCAGTAGCGTTTTTTCTGCGACTTCCAGTCGACTTGTTTCTACACGAGATGTACGTTTTGGGAGGACATACTAATGTTCTCTATATGTAATTGAGAAGCGAGCTGGTTGTCAGACTGGCTGGCTGGTTGTTCAAGCTATGCAAAATTTTCTGTTTAGGGGGTGGGTGGGGGACTGAATTGAGACAAAAATTCCTTCAAGCTGTTTTTAGGCGAAAAAATACATAACAACGTAACAAGAAAAGAAAATCATACGAAATGGGGAAAGATGCACATATCTTGAACATTCTGGGTCCAAAAATGCTGAACGCAAATCACCCACTCCTCCTCCCCTCGGATATCCCTCAAAGTTCAATGATCGTCCCTCGCTTTGCTTGTCGGGTCGCTCGGGGAGTTATTTACCGAAACAAAAGATGAGTAGTTCTTTTTTCTTTTACATAATTCCCTTCCTTTTAATTTGATTACAACATACGAACACGCGGCAAGAGAGTGGGGATCGATACTTAAATCAACAGCTGACTTCGATCGCTAACCGGTATCTCCTAGTGGTCACACATAAACCTTGAAGCATCCTTGAGCAAAGCTGAGTATAATAATTTTCAGTGAAACCTCGAATAAATTCTGAGTACCTAAACCGTTACTCAAACTGGGTAAAACAAAGGTCAAATGGGGAACAGTTTACAACAATACAAACGTGTTGTGGGATTGCATAATGTCTATTTAGTTGTCGAGGGAGTAGCGAGGATACTTCAGGGGAAAATTGTGAAGTTCTATACTGCTTTTGTTTAACTTCGAAGCAATTTATTTGCCAGTACTGCAATATGGTGGCCCAGTGTTATAATAGCAAAATGACATAAAGCTGCGTTGACAAAAAAACCTTATTTAAAATAAAAAGAAAACAAAATAATAATTGAAACAAATATCTCGATGAAAATATTTTAAATTAATCGAAAAATAAATTAAGAGGAAATATTTCGAAAAAAATCAAAGATGGAATCAAGTGAAAAAGAAATTAAAATAATAATTGAAGAAAAATTCAGATGAAATCTTTTTAGAAACAGAAAAAAATCATCGCACACTTTTGAATGAAAATTAATAGAAAAATAAAAACGAAAATATTTTTAAAATTTGAAGATAAAAAATATTGAAGAAAAATTATATCAAAAAAATGTAAATATTTTTAGATGTAGAATTTTAAAATAAAATTTTAAAATACTCCACGTGGCCCATCGTTATAATAGTAAAGCAGAATGGCTCAACAAAACGACACGGATGGCCCAGCGTTATAATAGCCCATAATGCTTTGCAAGCTTTAAGGTGCAACAGAGGTCAAAGATGGCCGCCGGAAGAATAAGGAACACAGATTGGGAAACCGACGAACAATTAAAGACGGATATAGAAAGATATGTGCTGCAAAACCTGCGAAGGGCAGAAGTTTTAGATTTTCTTAAGAGGGATTATTCTCAGTATGCATGGAGTTTGCCTAGTTTAAGTGTCCAAATGCGAAAGTTCAAATTATGACATCAGTTTGGAGATCGAGAGTAAAGAGAGCTGTTAAAGCAGAAACAGAGGGGCCAGGGAGGCTCTTAGGTTATTGATTGATGCATCGGAAAGTTCGTGAACAACATGATCTTGCTGTCCCCCGTGGCCTTGTTTACAATGTTATGACTGATGTAAACCCAGAAGATCTTCAAGACCGAGGGAACGTTGGGCAGCCAAGAAGGAGACGACGAGGAGCAACTGGAGCAATGTTCTCTATGTTAATTATAACACTGCATGCTGTGCTTCATCTCTTTATGGAATATTGTCCACATCAGAAATCTTTACTTTTTTGCTTTAAATAATACAACGACAAGAATATAAGCGGTACCAAATCGATTTTACGACGTTAAACAAGGATGCGTACAGACCTCATAATAGTTCCATGATAGACTGCCAGAAGCCTTATAAGATTGTTGCGTACTGGTAGCCTGCTGTTAAGTAGCCCAGGATTTGATTAATAAACTTAAAAAAGTTTTAAATTGCTTGTCTCTGCTGGCTGCTAGATATTGTTTAGCAAGCATTTGGCAAAAATCAGTAAAAAGTATGTTTCCTCAGCGGTCCGCACATAATCGTTCGCTTTGCATGTGCAATGCCCGGGTGC
>JAOEHT020195980.1:0-11269 GCA_025448195.2 Parazoanthus atlanticus | reverse complement strand
TTAGTTGCAACTCCCCCCCCCCACCCCAGCCAAGATGGTGACAGAAACCATGATAGGGTCCATTGTGCATGGGGAGTACTTTAGCCACTCAAGGGGAGTGGGCATGTCAGGCATAGAGATATAATCTCAAGTACCTAAAGATATTTTGATTGGTTAAGGGACAACAAGAATAAGGTGGCACTCGCTGAAAGGGTCAGTTATTCTGTAATCTGTGGAAGTTTGGTTTTGGCAGCTGCAATCTTGTACACGTATAGGTGAAATTTAAGTAATGTGGGTAGGGAAGGAGGGAGACCACAGGGAGATGTAGGCTGGCCCCCTTCACTGGCCAATATCAGTTGTGAAAAAGTTTCCTCCTGTTGTTTTGTGAAATTCAAGTTGAACCGTGATTGTGCAAAGGTTAAATTTACTACCATGTTTGTTTTTGTTGTTAATTGTGATACAATGTAAATGTATGTGAGAAACACCATAAAAATTTGTTAGTTTCATACAAAACTTTTATCACCTTTTAATAACTGAATTTTTTTGTGAAAGTACTGATGTAGGTAAATGTTAAATGATCCTGGTTTGTGATCTGATCAAGATTCTTGGTGATCTGATCTGATCTGGACTTTGTACCTCAAACATTGTAAGTGCAGAAAACAATGAAAATACTTGATGTTTTGCCAGTATGTTAGTCTCTAATTTCATGTTGAGTATTTACACATTAACAGTATACTAAGTTGGATTGTGTCTTCTTTCTGCAGGTGACGCTAAGCTCTCATCTATCCTTGCCCATCCCCATGTAGCTGCTGATGGAACAGTCTTCAATATCTCTGCATCATATGGTCGACACAGCAAGTGGGTTATGACTGAAATACCTCCAAAGTCTAGCAACCCAGTAGAAAAGCCATTTGATGGTGGGAAGGCCATCTGTACCATTTCACCATACAGTGGTCTTGCATATATACACAGCTTTGGAATGACAGACAACTACTTTATTGTAGTGGAGAACCCTTTGTTGATATCATTACCAAAGTTAATGTTTCGCTACGTTATAGGATGTAGTTACGCGGATACACTTTACTGGGATCCTGATCAGTTCTCCATCTTCCATGTCATTGAAAGAAGCAGCGGAAGTCATATTGGTAGATTTACATCCCAACCTTTTTTCTGCTTTCATCACATTAATGCCTTTGAAGACGAGGAGTCAGGAAGCATTGTCGTTGATCTCTGTGGGTACAAAGATGCAAATATTGTGCATGAAATTTACCTTCACCACCTCAAATCTGGTAAGCCAGTATCCCTTTCTGACGTGCGACGATATAAGCTGCCACTGGGAGAGCTTGGGGAGCCACAGAAGACCAAGCTTCTTTCCAAGGGTGCTGAAGGTCTGGACCACGAGGTGTTGTTTGCGGGTCTTGAGTTACCGCAGTTCAATTACGGTTGCTTCAACGGCAAGCTTTACAGGTATGTTTATGGCGTGGGCAGCTCAACCCCTGAGGCTTTCCAGGACCAACTTGTCAAGGTTGACCTAACAAGCAGAGAATTCAAAATATGGAAGGAACCTGGCAAGTACCCTTCAGAACCGGTTTTCGTACCAGCTCCTCGGCCTGAGAGTGAAGACGACGGGCTGGTGCTGTCTGCTGTGATTGATGTGGAAAACAACACGACGTTTCTGCTTGTTCTGGATGCAAGAGATTTCAAAGAAATTGCTATTGCAGTTGTGCCTGGAGCCACCCCATACCCACTGCATGGCAGGTTTCTTAGTAACAAGTAAATTTAGAAGTGCTCTAGTTTTCTTAACCCGCAGTTTATTCTTGTCATCTTCAGGGATCCCAGCAATGAAATGGAATAGAATCAGAAATATACAATACCAGTTAACTCCCGATGACTCGCACCTTCAAAGGAAACGTAGAAAGATTCAAGTTATCGGGAGTAAATGTGTGAGAAAATGGCTTGAAGGGGAACGAATTTAGGTCGAGTCAGCCGAAGGTTCGACGTATCGAGGGTTCGAGTTGTCGAGAGTCAACTGTATCCATTGCACTTGACACATCAATTGTTTCAGTGGTTTCTTTTAATAACAGGTTTTGATACTCTTGATGTTACTGAGCAACTACTTGTATTTAGTATAGTACGTGGACACAAACAACCAAGAGGTTAACAAATAGAAACATTATTACATGTATCTGGAGAAGTAAAATGAATTATGCGTTATATCGTTACAGCCTGTAAAGTCTAGATCTCAAGATCCAATTCTTCTCAAAAATGAAAAAAGTTAAGATACGTGCATGGACCGGTACAATTGGGGCGAGTTTTTGGTCTAGTCTGAAAAAGAATGAAAAAAACTTTCTAATGACAGCTCCCCGTAAGGGTTTTTCAGTGCGATGCTAAAACAGAATTTGTAAGGGTTAAAAACCCCAACTGGCAGGAAGGCTGGCCAGAAGGCTATTTACACCAGCGTGACCGGCGGACAGAGAACTCGAACTCGGGACCTCCGGGTTAAGTTACGAGTCAGCGCTTTATACCGCTCGGCCACGCTGTATGCATTCCATAAAAGGGAGTATAGAGCTTACTCCAACTTACTCCGAAACTGGAGTTACTCCGTTTTACGCCAGGATAAGTAAATCGGAGTACGGTGGTTTGGGAGAAAGACTTTCGCGTTTTTTGGGCTCCAGCTTGTGCTTTCGCCAGTGCTTTAGTGACAACAACACACCACACCATCCCGGTCACGCCACCCCGGTCACGCCACCCCGGTCACGCCATCCCAGTCACACGACCAGGAAGACAATCACTCCGTTTTGGGATTTTGCGGGATTTTTCGATTCTCGCTCCGGATCTAGTCCTGTTTTTTTGAGTAGACCCAAAAACGCGCCATTGGTTTTGTGAATAAAACTTTCATATCGAATGCAAATCATGGTGACCAGACATTAATTATTTTTACAATTTTTTTTATCATGATAAATGTTCATGTCAGGCAAAACAACGAATGCTAGTGTTGTAAATGTAGCCATTCGATGTTTGGAAATATGTCTTCTGAAACCAGTGACACGTATACAGTGGCGTACCAATCAAATGTTGTTTTTCGCTTGTTCACAGAATTTGACGTCTACAAAAATGGGAGTGAAGTAGTCAGATGTAAGGTTTGTGCTTTAGATCTTGAGATGAGAATGGTCATAAAACCTACTAGGAAACTTAATGAAATCGTTACGATATATTTGTAGTTCGATAAATATAATTAAGTAGTTGTATACTCTAAAGTAGGTATTTGTATACTCTAAAGTAGGTACAAGTTTGTATGCTGTTAAGTAGGTACTTGCATACTCGAAAGTAGGTACTTGTATACTATTAAGTAGGTACTTGTACTTGTATACTCTAAAGTAGGTACTTGTATACTTTGAAATAGGAACTTGTAAACTTCGAGAGTCAGTAGAAAATTCAAGGACATCAACTGAACAGGTCGAGTCAACGGATTAACAATATCCAATCGCATCTCCGGATTCATTTTGACCCCGAATTTATTTACGGTTCATGAAAATGTCGACGGATTCGTTGAAATAGTTAAATGGTTCCGATAGCATTACCGCGGATACGACATCCACGAAATCGGTTCATCATTATCCACAGCTAACTCGAGTAACCTGGATCGTGGTTAATCCATGCAGGTAACCAAATAAAAGTATGTTGTTGATTCACTGGCATTATTTGTTTTGGAGTTTTAAAAGTTGTTTTCAAGGAAACGATTTAACTATCAATGCATGGATCTGATACGTAATCTTGTTTTACGCATTTTAAACTGAAAGTATGTTCATTAACAAATTTATTGTAAGCTCCAGGGCAATATCGGCCATCATCAACAACCTTTTCAGGTGGGCAGAGAAAGCCAAACAGACCGCGGGTTCCATTGTTTAACTGAGCTTGTTCTGGGATTAGAAAATGAGGAGTTTGTGCCCAGGGCTTTGGTGGTACCCAGCGTTTGCCTCCTGTGCCGCTGTTACCCATGCCCTTCGCACCAATGTGCCACAGTCGAGCCATTGTTGGAGCTACAGCCAGAAATGGTAATTGCATGCTTCTGATAAAATGTCCGATGCTTTCACTGAAATCCTTATTGTTGTCGTTCAACCATTTATCTTCATGCCTCCACAAAAACTGGAAAAACGATGAATTGAAGCCATAAGCCATCGCTTGTAAGTAATAAGCTCTGCGAACTACAAATGTGTTTGGATGACCGTTGGCCAGATTTGATCCCGACCAGCCTCCCAGGGCTATTTGCCAAATCGGAGCTGCTACTGAGCTCTTGACGTGAGAGGCAAACCAAAATGCTTTCACAAAATCTGGAGACAAAATCGTGTCCTCCTCGAGTATTAGCAAATCCCCTCCGTCCCAGTCCTTCAGTAACGTTTCGAAAACACCTGCAGCGTAGAAAGGAATTAAGACGGTTTTAGGTTTGCAAGTTGTTGAATGCAGTGTAATTCCAGTAATTCGATATATCATGGTAACCAATTCAGAGAAGAATTTAAACAAATAAGACATTCCCGTTTAAATACGATACGATACATGTAAGACTGATAAATTCCCAGTTCTCAACTTAAATTTAGAACTATGATAAGAAAAACATGCTTGCAATTGTTCGAAATTCCAAACCCAAATTCCCGTTGCGATATTTAGAATTCATCGACCAAAACCACTATTACAACTTTTGATTTAGATGGTTTCGAAGCTACTGGGAAAGTTATTGCAAGATGTAAAATAAATAACTTTGACAATCAGTGTTGAATTGAACATTTTCTTGACCCAATAATCCCTCTGAGTATCATTTTTTTTAATTTACTCAATTCTAAACCGTATTTGTAGATAAAGACATAGTTTTATTTTTCTTATTATAGATCGATTTTTAGGCATTCTATCTTGAAGGGCCAAAGACGTATTGTAGTCTGGTCTTACAGTACAACTTGCATAATTACTGTTTTTTTGTTGTACAGTGGAAGCAGAATAGATAAATATAAACTGAGGTTACCACGTGTAAGTTAAGTGCTGCCGATACTTTATACTGTCAGTGGAGAGCAAAATTGTACATTGCAGTCATTCCAGTGCAATTCCGACTTACTGCACTATTATGAATTTCAATATTATGGAAGCACATATTTAAGAAAACGACTCTTGAATGGTAATAAGAATATCGGTACAACAGAGCTTCACATGTATTATTTTAATACAT
This sequence comes from Parazoanthus atlanticus, assembly GCA_025448195.2. Classification (NCBI taxonomy): domain Eukaryota; kingdom Metazoa; phylum Cnidaria; class Anthozoa; order Zoantharia; family Parazoanthidae; genus Parazoanthus; species Parazoanthus atlanticus. The sequence goes on along the minus strand of JAOEHT020195980.1, from coordinate 6,075 downwards.
TTCTTTCTTTGCTACCTAGTCTTTACAAAGAAAATGGTAAACGTAATGTTTCTAAAATACATTCGGCATTTGTGCATAAGACTTCAACTACTTCTGTTAGTTTTAACCCTTAAATGTCCAGGGGAAGTGGGTCAAATTGACCATATGACTAAATGCCCTTGATTTACCGGTAGTTCAACGAATACTTTCTGCCACATCTTCAAGGTCATTTGCAACCCTATCAGCCATCGATAAGAGTAGTACATGCATACAGAAGCAGTGCAAGATACACAACTGAGATTTGTTACTTTTGAAACACTGTAAAATACATTTAAATGAACGCCATCACATTAACAAAAGACCAACAATAGAGTGTCCAGCTAAATGACATACTATGATGATTTCCACATCTCTACAGATGAAAGCCGTGTTATTACTCTTCCTATTAATTTATGTTTTGATTCTTGCGTCCATGAGCTCTCAGGTGGCTCTTAAGTCCGGAAGCGCTATTGAAAGATCTAAAGCAGTTGTGGCAGACAAAGTCTGATGTCTTGATGGGATAGCGGTCAGCGGTCAGAGCAGCAACATGGCGGTTTTTCCGCTCTCGCAAATTTGAAGACTCTTTCCAATAATAATGACCAGCTAGCTGACCAGATTAGCCCTGTTCAGGTTATTTCAGCTAGCTGGTACTAAATTAAGTTGTTCTTTCATAATGTAAATCTAAAATTGTAAATCTATGTACCAAATAAATAATTGTCATTGTCATTTATTAAATACTATTTATTAACCGAGAGTCAGGTCTGTACGGGAAATATCAAACTGAGGCTTGGCTGTATTGACCGAGCGATAGCTAGGTCAATGTGTCAAGGCCGAAGTTTGATATTTCCTGTAAAGACCGAACATTCGAGGTTAATAAGCATTTGTGGTATGGCATTTTTTCTAAAAGCGGAATTTACTTCCGGTTATGCGGGCACGTAGTTCATTAACAATAACAGGGATCCAGACCGCTCAAGAACCAATCAGAACGCGCGAAGTATCTTTGCCGTATAATAAAAACCGATATTATAGTGCGCTTATCTATTTAACAACCTTTACAGTTTGATTTACATTATTTTCCACATAAGAACATTGTTATACAACAACATTTATCAAAACAATATTTATTTTTCACCTTCGATTTTTTAAATAAATAAGTATTTTTTTTGAACTCGCTATAAAATTCAAAAGTTATCCTTAATAAGGACATTTCTCTTTCCATTTCCCGCGATGCATTTGCGTATGACATTCAGTGCGATTCCCAGCCTTCTGTCCAATGCCTGGAGGTGCAGTTCGGTTAGTATTGGAGCCACTGGGTCCCAGTCCATTGCCTTCCTTAGCCGTGCACTTAGAGGTTCAACTTTGTCTTTGTTGATTCTTGCCAACCGAAGCCAAGTTGAAAGACGGATTCTGTAAAGCAAACAAAAAAAAAAAAGAAATTGAATTTTAAGATAGTATTTTTGTTAAGCTTGAAAATAGTTAAACAACCTCCTAGTATGATCTGAAAACTAATAAATGTAGACCGTTTTCATTAAGACAAAACCTGCGAAATTTACGCCAAAGAAAAAGTTGGGACGCATAGTTTGAAATCCTCTGCGTCCATGGGACGCAGAACAGGACGGGAGTTAACTTTAACTTTAGGCTTGTTTTCCAAGCGCATACAGTAGGTTGGTAATGGTATTCTTTTCTCAAATGTAGCAGGAAATGTTATACACCTTAGCGCTAAGGTGTGACCCCAAAACTTTTGAAATTTCCCGCACGTACATCCGCTGGGTACTATCTCAGCGTAGTATAATTTAAACTTCCCTTGCTTTTACACGTAGCATTCATAACGTAATGCCCTGGAAATAGTTTTTCAAAAGGTTTATAACAAGCTTAAATGGAAGTTTTGAACCACTTGACTCCCTGATGAAGTTGTAGAAAGCAACGAAACGCGTCGGAGATTAAAAGTCTTGTGAAAATTATACTACGCCTCGTGTCATCAGTGTGCTGCTCACTAGTACCCGTTTGCTTTAAATTTTTAAATTGCTTTAAAAAATTGCTTTAAAAAATGACTTCATTCTACTCTTTGAAAAACTCGGATAACTTTGCTGCTTTGTGAAAAGCTTTCAAGTTTCTAAACACCATTTTGCAAACAGTCTTCTTTTTAAATTTACTTGCGCTTTGTTGACAAGGTTGGTTACAATGGCGTGTGGTAAAGTATAAGTTTATCTGGACTTAGTTTTTAATCGCGTTCACAAATACACGTGAATTTGAAATTGATTACAGTATACCAGTTCAGACATAACCTGAATTATACTGTAGATCACAGGTTTCACTCTGTGCCTCCTAAAAAGTGTTAATAAGTTTGCCTCATTTCCTCTTAAAGATGTCCTCAGCGTGAGAGGTATAAGCAAGACATTTTTCTGTGTTGGTTTCTCTTTAAGTAGTGAAATAAAAACTAAAAAATTCGTGGAAGTATTATCGATGAAATTACGGTAAATATGATATTTTTTAGGATAATCTGGTTGAAACTGACCTCTATTGTACTATCTCGAAGAACTCCGTAAAATATTTCCAATTTAGAATTTCAAATGGATACCAGTTGTAAAAAAAGGCGTCAAAACTCCATTGCAGAAGTGCAGTTAGTGAACATATGTTCAATGCTGTGAATGCAATCATTATACAAATAGCATTTGTCTGCATCACTGATATTTGTAAACACTCTTAGTGATATGTATAACCCGCGTTAAACTGTGTTTATTGTAATAACGTTTGAGCACATGGATCTGATTATTATACATTGTTTTTTTCTGGCTGTGATCCTCCTCTCAATCTGTTTTCAGTAAAATTGAGTACCATCGCACGGTTCAAATTTGCGTATTCCACCACGATAAAATGTTTAAAATTAAGATACAATCCGATGAGGAATAGGAAAAGTATCTAAACCGATTATATATCATTAAGATCAACTCCAATGTTTAATTTCACATTTTGTCAGTAAGCATCCGAACTCTGTACGTAAAGTAAAATATCGTACTCTGTACGTAAAGTAAAATACCGTACTCTCGGTACGTAGAGTAAAATACCGTACTCTGTACGTAAAGTAAAATACCGTACTCTGTACGCAAAGTAAAATACCGTGCTCTCGGTACGTAAAGTAAAATACCGTACTCTGTACGTAAAGTAAAATACCGTACTCTGTACGTAAAGTAAAATACCGTACTCTGTACGTAAAGTAAAATACCGTACTTACTTATTACAAATCTTTACACGAAAGTTTAAGAATAGCAACTCAAAGATGGACGAGTAAAATTTGTTCAGGGCCAACAAAGTTACTAAATTATTACTTACCGACAACATTGGTATACGGGGGCCAGTATTGATATCTCGTCGTGATGTGGATTGCCAAAACTATAGGTGGACGGAAAACAGCTAACGATTCAGTAAACTGGAAGTTCTGTTTGAATAAGATTTGAATGACCGAAGCGAAACAAAGTTCAATCGAGTACAGTAAAGTTAAGACACTATATTTTTTAAGGGTAACACATTTTACACGAGGTAATATTATATATGACCCTCACCCCAACACCGGGATTACCCTACTGTTTTCGAGTAGTGTGCATGTGGGTTCTCTTTATATCCCTGAGACAGCATTTCAGGTGACTAGCCGGCAAGGGCTTAGCGAATGCGGGTCCTGAAATAATTCAACCTTTGGCAGTATGTTCCTAACTCGGCTGTTAGGCTTTTTTCGCTTTTATGCAAAAGTGAACACATTACACCTCTGCTTTTTGAACCACACTGGCTTTCCAAGAAGCAACGCGTCACTTAAATTACGATTTGTTGTATACCTAAAAAGCTCTCGATGGTTCTGTACCTTACCTCCTATCGTGCACGCAGGACGTTATACACACAGACTGAGGAACGAACTTCCCATTCAGATCAGGAGATATGTTTGGATTGACAGTTTTAATTAAACAAAGTCTTAAGACTCATCCTTTTAGAGAAGCTTTTTCATTATTAAGAGTAGCCATTATTAAATGCATAATATATAATATATTTTATTTTCATTCATTTTTATTTTATCAGTAACAAATTATTGTAAAGCGCGTTCGAGCATTAGAATGGAGAACGCGCTATATAAATTTAAAAGTATTAACATTATTATTATTATTATTATTATTATTATTTAGCACATGTTAAACAGCAGATTTTAGTACTTGAAAAAAATCCGAAAGAAGCAAGATTATTTTTGTCTATATAATAATATGTTCTCCACATTTGTTAACGAAAATAGCGAGACGCAACAAATGCATCAAAAGTGCGATATGTTGGTAGAGCTATTGCGTGGACGTTTGAACTTGTAAACCCAGCATTACACGCTATATATCAGTACAGGTATCTGATGTGGATACGGAAAGTACATTTAGATTCAACGGACATTCTTACTCACCTCTTAGCGTTATCCAAGTGCAAAAGCATCCCTTCATCGCCATCTTTCTTGAAAGTTTCATAGTGATGTCTATCGGCATTTCCTGAAAATATAGAAAAGATTTCTTTAAATCCTGCCAATCCCACCTCATTACTAACAAAATCAAGACTACACAAACCCGGAAGATCAACCAACTACAAACATTGTCTCACCTGGGTTCAGATCATTTACTGTATTAAAATTATTCTGGTCATAACGGTGTACATGTAATGCGATGAAGAGCAGCATAAAGAAAACCCTAATCCCAATAGTTTTCGTGTTTTTAGTCAGCCGAATTGTTAGCTTAATATGTTCTGGTTTACATAAGGAGACCGGAAAGAACCCTGGGAATAGAGCTACCTGATTATAAAACTACACCCACAGATAGAACATCTCACGATCAAAAGCACGTCTGACACCCGAAGTCTAAATGGCGTCCAACGTCAAGCTTCGGTTGTTTGCTCCCGCCTTCCCAGTAAGTGAACTTGTAATAATACATGACAAAAGCGTGTCTGAATTGCATTTTGAAGTCTACATGTAGATTGAACTTTGCTGCTGCACACGCCACGCAGTTTCACACCCTTTGCATAAGAAAACTTTATGCCGCTTTCAGATTGGATTGATTGAAGGTTCACGACTGCTGCACGCCATGAGGGCTTCAGGGACAGACATGTTTTTCCTTGTGAGAGATTCTTTCTTGCCGCAAAGGAAAAATAGCATCTGAGGTCAGTCTACAAAACCCCTTATGAACATATTAGTATATTAATAATACGCCCAAGTCTTACTCTAGATAGCCAAGCTGAAGAACTCGATTCCAATCAGGGACAGATCCAGAAATTTCGGAAAAGTAGGGTCAGAACTCACAATTCTAAAAAGGGGGGGGGCCTAACTAATGAAAAGTGTTAGTTATAACTTATTTAAATACTTACCTATGAGAAAATCGAATACTGCTGTGTCAATTATATCAAGTAATCTTGGCCCCAAGTCATATGGGGATTTCCTGATCACTTTCTGGCAGTAATCATTGTCGATTTCCCAACTGTTAAAATCATGCAGGAAGAAGAGGAATAAAAGGGTTGTTAGTCTACAGATGGTACATATAGGGAACCTAATGAGAATGGAAACAGGAAAATGATTGAGAATACAGTTAGAATGTAAATGCAAAGAGATCAGATGAAAGCAAAAAAAAGATAGAAAAGGGAATGAGAAATAAGCATTACTAAGAATAAGACAGTTAAAAATAGGAATGAAAACAGATGATTGAAAATATAATATCAATGAAAAAGAAATGAAACAGAAGAGATAGAAAAAGAGAATAAGAAAAATATTTACTAAGAAAAAACAACACCGTTGTGTTCAAATCCTGCATTTCTATAAAATATCTCGTGAATTTGATGACTATGGGCAACATTGGCTTCGAATTGGATGAGAGTCATTCAGTTTTGCTTCAAAATATTCTCATTCAAATGTTTTAGCTTGGCCCTAAATTTTAAAAAAATTTTTGTGGAAGCTGCTTCTATGAGAATGCTTCTAGATTGCAATTAGACAGAACTTTTTGCAATCAATTCTAACTTTTGTAACTTTTCTTTGTGCTATTGATTTCAAAACTC
>JAOEHT020195873.1:0-11269 GCA_025448195.2 Parazoanthus atlanticus | reverse complement strand
TATCATCATTACCATTATTATTCATATTATTCATATTATTGTTATTATTCATATTATTATTGTTATTATTATTGTTGTTATTATTCATATTATTATTACTAATATTATTATCGACAATGACGTTGACGTCAGTGACACTGACACTAACACTGAATATGACAATGACAACAACATGACAACAACAACGGCAGTGGCAACAGTAATGACAATGAAAACAACAACAACAACAACAACAATAACTTCAACAATAACAACACTGAGCAGCAACACATCCTTTAAATCTCACCTGGGGATTGAGATAATTTTATTCAGAACTACAGTCGACTCTTAATAACTCGAACCCTCGATAACTCAAACCTCCACTAGCTCAAACTAAAATGGTCTTCTGTTTTTGTTCAAGTTATTTTCTCACTATTTTGCTTCCAATAACTTGAACTCCCGATAACTCCAATCTTTCAGTTACGTTTCCCTTGAAGGAACCAACTTGGTAACTTGAACGAAAAATGAACTTTAGTTCGAGTGAGCGGATGGTTCGAATTACCGAGGGCTCGAGTTATCAAGAGTTGACTCAGTATTTTATTTATTTATACTAAATTGATCTGCAGGTAGGCGGGGTGGTTGAACCCCTTTCTGTCATTACGCACATCCGTGAAGCCCTCAGGCTGGACATTGTCATCTACCAGAAGGCAGAGCACGTGTCGTATTTCCTCTCATGTTCAGTTTCTGTGCTCACTCTAGCAGCCTTGGCCTTGGACAGATTCTTCGCGGTCTCCCTGCCTGTCTGGTACCGCAACAGCGTGACACAGAAGAGGGTTGGAGTGACTGTGTCACTGATTTGGATTTTCTGCATCTGTTTGACCGCGGTGTACTTTGAAATCGGGTTCGTTTCCTTCTTGTTTGTCTTCGCCAATGTCGCCGTCGTCGTGACGATGTTAATTCTTTTGTTCAGCTACCTCCTGACGTTACGAAGGGCAAAAATGGCCAGGAAAATTTTTGCTTTAGATCTCGCAGGCGGGGAAAGCACTCGAGTAGAAGGAAACACTGCGAGAAGAAAGAGGCTAAAGCGCGAGGAGAAAATCACCAAGACGTTTCTGATCATGCTCGTGTTCATGCTAATATTTTACCTGCCGTCATGTATAATGATGTATATGATAAACCTCTGTAAGACTTGCAGCTGTGTGCTCATCCACTGGCTTCGAGACATTCAATTCCTGTTTATCTGGGCGAATTCTGGAGTTAATCCAGCAGTTTACGCATTGAGACTTCCACGGTTCAGAAGAGCGTTCTTAAATCTTATCAGACTTAACAATTGTGTCGAGGGAGACGGCAGTGCTGAGGTCAGCGGCTTTGATGCGACCAGATCAAGAGTGATTCAGAGTATTTCAAGATCCTGCACTGAGTCCAGACGAGATAATTCAGATTGATTTGATTACAGGGTGACTAAGTATCCCAAATGTTTCTGGGACTGAGTACGTTCCTTAATTTCTAGTTTTCTGTACGGTAGCGCCGGTAGGTTTGACTTCAAAAGATGGCTTTGCGAAGGTCGTTAGGACAGTTGGTTCGAAACAGAAACTTGTGCTGGCAAGGGATCCGACGAGGTCTATTTAGTTTCAAGAAATCAAGCTTTTAACATAAAAAACAGGCGAATTAATCGGAACCGAATGCTACTTGGAAATTCAAGAATGAATAGACCATTGCACGGTTTCCGTCGCCATCTTGGTTGGGGGGCAGTCGCGGCAAAAATTACAGCATATTTATGGCAAATCTTCAGCTTTCAATCCCTGTAACTCCGCTATTATACATAGGATTCAGGCAAAAAAAGATGTATTTTAAAAGGTATTGATACGGAAATTATATAATCAAAACAGAAAGAAAATGGCTAAAAACGTTTGTAATCAAATTTCAAAACTCCACACAAATCCTTGAATCCAAACTTAAGGATTTGTATGGAGTTTTAAGATTTTGATTACGAAGGTTATAGCCTTAAACTATTCTTCTTGTTTTGAAGATATAATTTCCATATCAATACCTTTTTAAAGATAACTTTTTTGTCTAAACCCGAAGTATAATAGCGGAGTTACAAGGGTTGAAAGTTGAACAATTTCCCATACATTTGCTGTAATTCTTGCCGCGACTGCCCCACAACCAAGATGGCGACCGTGCAATGGTCCTTTCTGACCGTTACTTACAGGAAAGCACAACTGTTCCATAAAGCCAGTGCTTGATGGAAAGGGACAAATTTTGGGGCATATTCGCTACCCTACTCCACAGTTCGCTGGAGAAATTCACTTTAATGACGCTGTAGATTGGAGTACGGATGTCGATACACCAACTACAAAGATAAGCTTGATGCGCGCTGCTGTTCATACAGGTGGTCACATGTTAGGTCTTGGACACTCAAGTGTGGCTACCTCCATAATGAACGCTATCTACATGTATCCTCGTGATGCTGTAGCTAAGACAGAACTCCGGGATAATGATATCCAAAGAGCGCAACTAATATTCGGTAAGAAACTTCTTTATCTGTTTAGATCTATTCTTTTAGGAAGTTTTATGAAGGTCAAAGTGGACTTCCAGCCAAGATTTGATTTTCACAAACCTCACTAATCAACTATTGAACTAGCATAAAAAACTCTATTAATCCCCCGGGGTCTTGCTTAGTTTCGGGCCTCCTGGAGAAAGGGGGACGGGGGGGGAGCGGCTTATAGAGAGGTGGGCTTTCGGATCCTAAACAGATCTGCAGATGCAAATAGTGACTTATAATAACGATCTTAAACGCCTAAAAAAGAAACATTTAATGCCAAAATAATTGAATGTCCTTCCTACAACAGTGACACAAATTCACGAGCGTAATTCGCTGTCCGTAAAACCACTGTTTTATGTAACTCAAACTCATAAGGGATTTATCGCTTAACAGATAAATAGCAGATAATTTTGGGGGCTTAACAGAGCGTTTAGGATATCTGAAATGGACAATTTCGAGTTACGAATACTGCAATCGAGTAAAAATGAATTTCAGAAATTTGACACTGTTTTAAGCTTAAATTGAAAACAAGGTAAAGAACAGAGACAAGACAAAATGTATTTGTTATTGATGAGTATTTTTGGCCTTTTTGAATCACGAAAACGGTATATTTTAAAATAGTAATGTCCACCTCAAGTAACTTGAAATATAGGTCCACTTTTCTTGTTGATCAGGTTTGTGTGAGACCAGTTTTGATTCAATCGAGTCGTGGATGGGAAACGGTAAAACTTACACATTCAAGGGTAACCAGTACTGGCGCTTCAATGACGTCAAGCGACGTACAGAGCCGAACTATCCCCAGCCCACCACTCTCTGGCGAGGAATACCAACAAACATTGATGAAATGCTCCTATGGGGACACAGCTGGGGTACGTACTTCTTTAAAGGAGACAAATATTACAAGTATAATGATAATGCAGATGCAGTCCATCACATTGGATACATCTCCCAAGGATGGCCCGGTGTACCAGACAACATTGACGCAGCGTTCACTCATAGCGACCTCAAGACATACTTCTTCAAAGGAAGCCTGGTTTACCAGTTTGACAACATAGCTGACCGAGTATCCACAGGCTATCCAAAAAAGATTTCCACTGAGTTCCCTGGGGTTCCTGATTACCTGGACACGGCATTCAGATGGTACCACGATGGGAAATCTTATTTCTTTAAGGGTTTGTACTTCTACGAATGGAGCCACACCGCGAAAAGCGCAGGGGGTCGTCAGAAGATTGCACAGGAATGGCAGAACCACTGTTTTGTTTAAACTTACTATTATCTTGCAAGTTGCCAAAAAGCTTGCATTTTAATCACTACAAACTTCAATTGATATGTGTTGGTATAATCATTGATTCATCTATAACTGGAACAGGTACAGCATAGTTAAAAGACAGATAAAGTACTTGGAAAGGATAACTGGAGAGTAACTTTGACGAGTTGGTCATTGTTTATATACATCCTGTGAGGAAATCATTGTCAATTTCAAACGAGTATCTAAACAAATGACGAGCAAGACAACAACGTATTTACTAGCTAGAAGGAAGTTGGAATTAGCTGTTAGATGGAAAACATAGTTAGCACGTAGGGCCTGACACGGATCACTGGTGATCTTATTCAAGGTGTCGAAATTTGTGATTTTGAAAGTGAACTTACCAATGACAAGATCAAAATAAGGGTAGTTATTGTGTTAACTATGATAATGCATATTTTGGCCTGTACGTTATTGAAGAATTATTTTTTAAGCGCTTAGTGCTGTTGTAATAAAAGGCAACTCAGTAATTAATCATCAGTTGGATATAAACCTAAAATATGTGGTAATGTGGAAATCTACAATTTTTAATTCTGTATTTCAGTTTTGTATACATTGGGACATTACACTTTTTTTTATTAAGAACAAACTTAATAAGAACAGTAAGGCTCAAATCGCTTGAAAAGTAAGAACAAATTAAGAACAATCTGGGGTTGAAATGAAAACGTTAAGAGAAATAAATAAATTTAATAAAAATGGTGAAACGCAGCAAGCAATCACACTCAGCATCACACAGTAACTAGTAAGAGTTATTATTGCTTATTTTAATACAAATAAACTCCAATTAAAAGAAATACTGTGTTGTTCAATATACATGTATTGTCTGCCTCAAATCACAAGAAAAACAGAGCATACAAAAGCACCTAAAGGCGCTTTAGTTGATTTTCGGCCATTAGAAAATATATGGTAGTTAAGAACAAAATAAGAACATTTTGATCCTCAAATTGCTGAAAAAAATAAGAACATTGAGCATGAGCAAAATTTTACTGGTTCTTAATTTAAAAAAGCGTATTAGCGCTTTTCGAATACACAAGAAAAAAATGCCCAACATTTGCCTTTAATACTGATTAACATTCGTCTATTCTCCTGCAAATCATGCGAGAATTCCCTCGATGCGCGATAACCGTACTTTGTTATTCTAACAATGCATTTATGAAAGGAGGTCTCGTGTATTGGTGTATAACCAGATGAAAGGAACCCTGGGATGTCAAACGAAGGAAAAACTTCAGTGAAAGCAGGCAACAAAAGTCATCCGAATATTTCAATGCAGAAACTTGCTTTCTAAATTTTGAAATCCCACAATTCCTTTCGGTCTGGGAACGCACCAATGAAGAAGCTGATGAATGTCTATCAGTATTAATGCCAATGCATTAATATGCTTGCTTCTTATGCTCAAAAGAATTTCAGAATTGAGAGTTTACTGACCTGGACAGAAAAAATGCGTTTGTAACGACGCCATGGGCTGAACAATAGAAGGTAGTTGGGGTTTGTTGTTTACTTTTGGCTGATCTGACAATTCTCTGAGGATTTTTGCTTTTTATTTTAATCGTATACAGCTATTTCACCTGTCCTGCAAAAGTTCGGCTGATTTCTACACTTTGGACAATTATTGCTATCAAGCAATGGGCTTAGGCGGTGTTTACATAATACCGGATCGAGAGTTTCATCCCGGTTCCATACTGAGTCTCTCTATATGCGTTTACATGATACCTTTTAAAATCTCATTCCGGTACAAGTCATTCCGGATTGAGTTCATCCCGGTAGTCGCACCGGATCGAAATGTTCGTTCCGGAATGAAATCTAGCCGCACGTTCCACAGGTATCATATAAAGGAGGTACGAGCTCATTCCGGTACAGAATTAGGCAAGTGGATTGGTTGGGCTGATCAGCTGACTCATATTTTCGATCTGCCGATGTTTTTACCGCTTTCATTCCAGTATAAACGTCGAGTGAAAAATGTGTGGTACCGGAATGAAACTCATTCCAGTATCATGTAAACACCACCTTACTGTTTTTATTTTTTATTTTAAGATATACTATTCGATGTAAATCTACCACTCATGCGGGCGGGTTTCTATTTCAAAACCGTGGAAATGACGCGGCATAGCCATTAGCCAACTTGCTTTCAAATTATGATAACTGCAACAACGAGATTTCGCACGTCGGCCGGGCAAAAATAAAAGAAAGCAAGGAAAAAAAACCGAAAAGCTTTTGTGAACCCTATTATCAACACAAGCACAAACAATTTCGCAATATGTAGTTTTTATTATCCTAGATATCGAAACTGTGATGTCGCAGATCACAAGAACGACAGATAAGAAAATGGATTTTCGAAGCCAATACTTTATTTTACACATATCAAACCTATTCAATAAAAAACCCACCAAATTACTAATTCTAAACTTGTATTCTTATTAAATATATATAAATATATTTATTTTGATATCCCTTAATTTACAATTATCATAATTTCTCAGTTATTCTCGTACAAACTTTCAATGGAACACGCGAGTGCCATTCGTGGAGTGAGGTACTTCTACAGACAGCATGTTTACATGTATTAACCCTGGAACGGCCAAGGGGCGGGGGTGTCAAAATGACCTCCTCTCTCATGTTATTCCGACCTAAACCTGAAGCTCTAAAGCGACTGAAAGGGCTGTAATACGACATCACTGTGCAATCTTGCCTTGGCTACCAAATAATAACTACACGTACTACAAATGATTGAAGCACAATTACCGTAATTGCTCTAATAAGCGCCCGGGGCGCTTATTTTTTTCTGAGGCTTCCAGAGGGAGCGCTTTTTAGAGAGGGGCGCTTATTAGAGAGGGGGCGCTTATTTAAAATCGGCTCGAGAGGGATGCCGTCTGGAGGTCTTTGCAACCGGCCCTCGTCAACTTCAGGACGGACTAGTTGTTCCAGGGACATTCAGAGCTCTAACCAAATCACGAACGATGATCGAGATACTGACATCGGAACTCCATATAAAAGAGAACTATCCCACATGAAACTCAAGGTTGGCCTTGCTAAACTAAAGATTAAAGTCGTCTTTTAGTACCATGTAAACTACGGATTAAAGTCGTCTTTACTAGCATGTAATTTGCCTTGTCCTTGATTTTCGTTTTTATTTTATTTATTTTTGGGGGGGGGGGGCGCTTATTATAGAGGGGGGCTTATTAGAGCGTTTACGGTAATTCAGTAAAATACAGGTCACCCATAATTCCGCTGTGCTCGATGGGTTACGTCTACCCAAATGATCCCAGAGGCAGTAATTTAACCACCGTTTTACACAATCCATCATTAACAGTCTTCCCAAAACAATATAATTTTTGCATAAGGCTTTTTACTTTATCCCTTCTACGAAACAATCAATCAATCAATCAATCAATCAATCAATCAACAATCCATATTTGTGCTCAGTATTGTCCATATTAGCTTAATAAAAAAGAAAAATAGACAATGTATATACAGCAAAGCTACATGACAATGAAACGGCTCTAAATGCCCCGATGCAGATTGTATTTGAAAATAAATCTATTTATGAAGCTGTTTTTGTATAGTTCAGTGTTTAGCTTTGGTTTAACAGCTAGACCTTAAACAATACGATGTCGCCTTAACTACGCCCTAGGAAATGCAGTTAGGAAAATTCTTTATCCGAATCACATCACAGTCTGCACCCACTGATGATTGTGTCTTGTTCGTTCATTGTTCCTGGAACCGTTTCGCTAGATAGTTCCAGTCCTACTTTCATTTCTTAAATGGTGAAAACTCAACCTCGTTCCCAGGCTCTTCCCTCTTCCGAGAGAAAGACCCCGATGGGTCTGGTCACATGGCATTTAGTTTCAGGTAGCTAAGGGGTGGACAATAACATTTCTAAGGAAGGGTTGGCAGTTCCTAAAAATAAATTCCTGCAAATCAAATGTCCCTAAAACACTCGAGCAAGAACTGATCAGCACAAAAAATAAGTCAAATAAGGGTAACAAGAGTCATTTACATAATTTGTTAGTCCTTGAGACAGCTATTTCTGCCATTCCATTTTGTGTTGATTAAGCAACAAGTAAGCAAAAAAAGACTTAAAAATGAAGGAAATGACATCCAAGATATGTCATAATATAAAAAGTTTCTTGGATAATCCCCACTCCCCCACCCCCAATTGCACTTCCCAAAATCAGAGTTCTTAATTCAGTCTCGCTCACGCATTGAACTTGAGACTTACGCATTCGAAATTTTTCGGATGCGATCTTACGCTGAAACGCATTAGCCGTAATTAGACTGGGGGGAGGGGGCGCAGCACGCCCGCGCTAGCTTTGACTATTTGAAAGTTTGTAACTTTTAGACCTTTCACGAATATCAATTGCAAGCAGTTAGTTTTTATCCGTAAAACCTGCTCCAATTTCAACGGACATCTTTTAGTCTAGATAAGTTAATAGTCAAACGAATCTAACCTAAAAGACCTCGGAAAGGTGGGGTGGAAAAATCTTTCGAAAATAGATCTACAATATTATTTGAGAATTTCCCAAAAAGAATCGTTGAGCTCGTTGAATACCAAAACCATGAGTATGTAGGTTTTTCTTGGCTTTTTTTGTGATATTTGTTTTTAACTGGTTATGTGGACAACGGGAAATGCAACATTCGTACCGATTAGCTCAGTTCCATGCAGTTTTCACAGCGGGTCTCCTTCAGCTAACTTCACTGATGGTTTTCAATGCATTGAAAAGTAATTAGTTTATCATAAATAAAGTGCAAAGAGAAAAAAGGGAACAAATATTAAACTTTATTATGTTTTTCGGATCATTGTACAAGTGCTAAACCAACACGCCGAACAAAGAAGCCACAGTAATTCCAATAGAGCTTAGATAACTCTCTGTTTTTACCCTTAGCGGTAAACAAGATGATGGACATTGTCCATGTTGATGTGTACATTCTTTGAAATATTTTTTTGGGTAAATTTATCCTTGTGTATACTTTTCATTTGCAACTTGTATAGCATACTTGACAGGGCCTCGAATAAACAGCTGCTTTAGCATTCAAAGGAATCTCCCACGAAAATAAGTTTAGTGACTCCCACTTTTTATCTTGGTAAACTAATTTGCACATCAGGGTCAGGCTTAGGGAGAACATTTGAGGAAATTTTAAGAAATCCTACTGTCATACCGAGTTGGGAAGCCACCTTGACGTGCACAATCAGTGGCAGAATCCTAATTGATTCTTTCAATATTAACACTCCCAGACTCTTTTCAGCGCAATTTTTTCCTCGGTCTTGACTTGACTTGTCTCTTGAGGCAACTGGTGATGTTTTGTTGTGTTTAATCTGCAACAGACATCAATACTGGGTTAAAGATTAAGATAATGTCATCACTTCAGCCTGACCCTGCCTTATAATCACCAACAAACAAACCACTCAATTTGCTTGGCTGCTATTGTTAATAAGAAGAAGGTTGTGGCTTATGGTTGACTCTTAGGATACCATAGCTGGCTCATAATTAAGGTAGGATTGGACAAAGCTGCTCCAAGGTACTCATTGGTGATATCTAACATATCAAAAATGAAAAAAGAGATGAACATGACAACAATTTGTCTCACTGAAGATGCATCATTTCGTAATAGGGAGTTTAGAGAATTTGCTCTTTTGCAATTCAGTTTGCAATTATAACGATTCTCGAGATTGAGATAAATCCATTTGTATAACGGGATAAATCACAGTTCAAACTATTACTATTCCAATTCTTTCACCATTGAGTGGCAATAAAATTAAAACTGAGGGGACGCCAGAAGGGATTCACAATCTGCTCGAGTAGGTAAAGGAGTAGTAGCATTTTTTTCACTGATATTTATATTTTTATTTTCGAGATAATTAAATAACAAAAAAATAACAATTTACATCATTGTTATTAAAGCAGTAGCATCAGGTTTGTGTACGCGCGGGAAATCTATTGACTGACCCAAACAAGAAACATTTCAATAAATGCCCTTTTACCGATATCACACAGGAGGCTTGCGGGAAGATATCACTCTCTCATGATCATCTTCTGTGGGTAACAGTCACGAATCTCCACAGTTAACTTAACTGGTACCAGGCAAACAGAAAACAACAGAAACATCATGGCGGTAAATCCTGCTGAGCCCAACCCTGTAATGAGAAATGAAATCCAGTTTAAAATATTATCTCCGTATGCATGCTGATTAAGTTGTCCGTTCAGCTAAGAATAATATGTATGATTTATTTTGTAAAAGTATTATTTACTTATCAACTGATAGAAGTGTGTATAAATTCCAATATATTGTAATACAGTATTAATATTATTAGTATATTATTTTTCTGGGCTATACACTTTCTCTATCTAGAGCTCGAGTCTAACACGAAAACCTAACGGTTTATTTAGACTCTAGGCATTTCCTTACACACAAACTATATTTAATAAACTCAACACACACATAACACATTCATACAAAGTAAATATAGCTAAAATTGAACAAAAATATGTAAAAATGAAATGCAAATAAAAGACACAGATATAGTAAGAATATTGCTTAAGTATGCAGCTATAACAAAAGACTTGATCACGGACTTTTTTCTAGGTTCTGATATTTTGATGGAATTCAAACATATAATAAAAAAAGGTCAGAAACAAAAGATGAAATAACTCACCCAGTGCACGGGAGATCTGTTTCCCTGCAGGAATTAGACTTTTGCCAGGGGTATTATCAGCTGTATTATAGGTTACAAGTGTCTGCCTCTGTGGTTAACACAATAATTGAAACAATCTGTAAGCGTTTTGTACTTTGTTGGCGTAACTATCCGTTTTCAAACTATGTTTCAGTATCTACCACAATTCTATCTATCCATTGGACTTGCATTACACGTAACACAATTATACGTGAACATGACCTCCCATGGTTAACTTCAGTTTATTGCTGTTAGAGTGAGCGCAGCACGAAATATATTTTTTAATTAAACGTATATAAAGTTCTATACGTCCCAGAGCTGATCGATTCGGCTTCATTCATCTTTCTTTACTATTTACGTCAAATTGTTGTTGCGCGCCCAACATTGTTACGCAAATCAGGGGTTGTGTGACGAACTGAGAATTTTCAAAACCGCATCTCTTCAATTCTGTTCCTTTTCGACTTGATTTTCTCTTAGATATTTTCTGTGTTAGCTTAAAACTTCTTATAATTCTTATTACTAGAAGTTACCCTTGGGTGATGGAGGTACATTCTGTTCTTCAAAGTTGGAGACTGCAGTTGTCAAGGTTCTTCAATTTGCAGGCCTTTTGGGCACAATTTTTATGTCGTTGGTCTTTTTTCTAAGATACTCTCGGCCTTAGCAGGGGTTCGAGTAGCACACTCAGTCACTTTGTCCTTCACTTTTGTCGAATTATTTTAGCTATTCATTAATATGCTAATTGTTTGAGGAATGGACGGCGATCTATTCTTGT
>JAOEHT020195783.1:0-11272 GCA_025448195.2 Parazoanthus atlanticus | reverse complement strand
CAATCAACTGATTTAATATTGATACTGTAAGGAGAACATAGATGTTGATAAACATGCTGGGAGTGAAAGGGTTAAAACGCCTAAAATCGTCAATAGTCGTCTAAAGTTGCCTTAGGTCGCAACCAGTTCCTGGTCGTTCTTTCCTTAAGTCGCCCACAAAGTAGGCCTACATATTTTCTCGGACAGAAGCAAAACCTCAGAAAACTCTATTTATGGCCCAGGGAAAGAGCATTATGATTGGCTCATATTTAATTTCCGTTACTTCTTCAGTTTTTCTGCCAGGTGATGTGGACATTTGTCACGTGTTAGAAGTAGGCCAATCAGTGAGCACTGCTTGTCACAGCATATGTGACATGGATAACACGAGCAAAAACATGTAAAGTGAAAACAAGTTTTTGCTGCCTCGTTTGGAACTTCAGATTCATTGCAAATAAATTAATAAAGAGGTTACACCTTTATCAAACGAGTCGAATCTTACTAGCCGATCTATGAGTACAGTTGATAACCTTTCTCAACAGTAAAAGGGTGAATAAATTGAGACCCATTTCAAAACCGCTATCACAATTTGAAGTGGCCGCCATTTTGTTTCTTGAGATTATGCCTTGTCCCTTGGTTATATCAGTTACTTGTGTTTATGCGTGAACCAGGCTTAAGTTTCTATACCTTTGTTTGTGTCTCAGCTTCTGTCAAAGTTTCAATAGAGTGAAAACCAGGCTTGACTGGGACCAAGCGATGCTGGATGGCTACTCTCAAACTTAAATCTTTCTGTACATTATTACTTCTCCAAGCACATCCATCCCTCGGTAAACAGAAACCGTCCGTTTTCGGGGAGAGATAAAAGGAAAGAGTGCGACCAAAAAAAAAAGACGTTTGCTTGGAGATTATGTGTACATATAGATGGCTAAATTTCGACTAATTTCTTAAGTTAATATGTAAAACACGAGATAGAGTGTTTGATCTCGAATCACGAGAACGGAGTTGGAAAAGGACGCACGGTGGAATATTTTAGCTCAATTTCGCAGAATTTTGATCTGATCAACACTTTCAAGTATTTGATATAACTTCAATAAATTTTGCTTTGGAAGAAAGTTAACTTATGACGTAAAATTCAACAGTGTTTGATTCGATTTCCAAACACATCACGGCAAATTGTTTTCATTAATTACCTCTTGAATTTTTATTGAGTTTGAGAAAATGGCCTCCACAACTGTAAGATGTAGTGTGCCACTGGTTATTTATCTATGCATGAGCATTAAATGTAACGTTATACGTGTAAAAAAGAACTCGATTGTTCAGTACTGGCTGAAATTGTTAAAGTTGATCGATTTTCAAAGTACAATATAAAGATTAAGTATTATTTTTTGAGATAAAGATTGTTATTTTAGTGTTAAATTAACTTCAGAGTTAAGTACTGTGTAAATGATTGAAGAACATACATAAAAGCTTGGTAAAGTATTTTACCCAAATCTTTGTCTTTATTCTTGGTTCGGTGTACATTTCGTCTATAATGTAAGGTTTGTGATATCAGGAAACAGAATATGCTTGTGTGGGAATCATTCCCTGATATAAGCAGTCTTTTCTGTTAGCAGTTTGCCCGCTCGCAGAATAAGAGAGATATCAAGGGACCCGTAAACTCGAGAAAACGCCCGTTGCTACGGATGTAAAGACACAGAACAAAATATCTTGGGTGCGCAAAAGTGTCGGAACGTATCGCGAATTTCAGCTCTAACTTACGACTGACATCACCCTGTCTGACGTCGGACTGGGTTCACCAGTGGTGAAGGGCGATTAAGGGCGATAGATCGCCCCCACAATATTAATAAGTTGCACTCTTCTACTCATAGATTTGTAAATTTGCTTTAGTTATGGGAGTTGAACGTTTCAGGACAATATACCTGATGTCAGCGAGACGTGAAGCACGTTTATAACGTACGTCAACGAAACGTCG
This sequence comes from Parazoanthus atlanticus, assembly GCA_025448195.2. Classification (NCBI taxonomy): domain Eukaryota; kingdom Metazoa; phylum Cnidaria; class Anthozoa; order Zoantharia; family Parazoanthidae; genus Parazoanthus; species Parazoanthus atlanticus. The sequence goes on along the minus strand of JAOEHT020195783.1, from coordinate 9,324 downwards.
AGGAGGGTAATAACATCAATTCACCTCCCATAATTGAAGTAAATTTTGTAGAGTATGAGTGTAAGTACGCAGCACATCGTCAATTCCCGGCAATCAGCTACATCATTTTCATCAGTTGCTCGTAGTTTTTGAAACCAAAAATCATAAAAGGCTCGACATACTTGGCTGCCATAAACTGTTTCCTACTACGTCATTCCGTTTTATAGTATTGTCTGGATACACAAGCGACAGTTTTATTGCCTTAATATAATGATACATATCATTTGAAGAACTAAACATGTTTGAGAACTGAATAGCTCCATTCCCGAGGATCTAAAGGATGATGGAGATTTGGTGTTTGGTAATGCTTACACGGCACGAGTGTCAACCAAGGCTTTCGGCCAAACCAGTCCAAGAATGCGTCCCGCATTTAAGCAAATATACCAGCTTGGAACTGAAGTCTCTGACAATAGTACAATGTGTTCATTGACCAAAGAAAACACGTACGAAGTCAGTTTTGAACACGAAGAAAGGCAATGGAAAGTTACAACCGAGTACAAGTAATAATATCGTATTTATTTCAAGGTAAAATCCGAAGAACCTAAGTAAACACCAGCAAAAACAAGCTGCTATGGTTACCGAGCCACAAGATATTTCCTGCCTCATTGTTACTGATCTGTTCTTCAGTTTTTTTTGTTTCCAAACATACAAAATTCCTATTTTTTTCAATTATTAGAGTTTATTTAGATTAAAATCTAAGGAGACCGTACAGTTGAGCAATAAAACAACTCAGTTGCTTATCACAAGTGCTGAAATGAGAAGAAACAAAGATTTTTTTATCAAAGCACTTCCTTAGAAGATTAATTTGGCACAATTTGGACGCGCACGAGGAAACAAAGTTGCTAATGTGAGAGTTGTATGTTATGTGGGAGTCAATTGTCACTTCCAGGTCCTTAGCTTAAGTGGTCTTTCCGAGAAATTGGAGGGTCAGATCACACGGGAGTTTCTGTAGCATTTGTCTCGTGCCAATGAGAAGTTATTTGGTCCTCTGTAGGTTGACAATCAACCAGTTATTAAAGGACCAGACGTCTTCCTGTTTTCATAGGTACCAAGTTTTGGGTGGGCCAATGCTGGTCACCCGTGTGAGTACTCGCTCCGAAGGCGCCGCGCGAGTTTCTAGGGGTCCGGGGGCATGCTCCCCCGTAAAATTTTGAAAATAAGACTCTCTGAAACACCCATTCGTGCAGTTTGATACTACTTTGAAGAAATCATTTATGTTCTAAAACTCATTTTTAAATGAAATTTGGCAACATAAAGCAACCAGATGACATATTTGATGGAAAATACAGAATCTCAACGCAATTTTGGGTTTCTTTACTAACCTGGTGGGTCGGCGGGTTTTGATGTTCAAATACGGGTCTAACCCAACAGATGCGGGTCACTTGGGGCCCAAGGTTGCTTGGGACCTGTGTGTTTAGCTTGTTCCACGTCCTTAAGGGGGAAAGACAGAAATACCTTAGAGCCTTCCATGTGTGACTCGAGCTGACGGTGTCGCAGGGATGATGCCGTGGCAATTCGTTCAGGTAGATGCTAAACAGTAGTGGTGATATAAATGCGGGTACTCCGTGGGTGATGCACTGCTGCGAGGACGTGACACCGTTAAGCCGATTCGAATGCACCGTGACCATCCTGATAAGTAACTTTCAAACCATTTCACTGCGCTAGCACTGGGTGATGCACCAACACGTCCCAGTTTGTGAAGCAGGATTGGGTGACTTATACTGTCAAAAGCCTTTGACAGATCCATCAGAACAAGAGCTGTGACGGATTTCTGACCAGTGGCATATAGCCTAGATCACCATCTTCTCCTTGTCTAAATGGGTATTACCCATACTGTCTAAATTTAGACCGATGGGTTAGACCCATGTCAAAAGATCTTCACCGTGTAGTCATGCATGTAGGGTTATTGTGGCTATTTATGGTTATCTATGGTTAGTGATGGTTAAGCTTGGGGTCAGGGTTACTTCTGTTTCGTAGAAAAAGGCCCGGATAGAGTACAATAACATTTTGACTGTTTGCAGCGAATTGAGTGGTTGGTGTAGTGGTAGTGCATGGTGACTCCGGTGTTCGAGGTCCCAGGTTCGAGACTCTTCATGCTCGCTTTTCTTCGGGTTTTTTTAACTTCTAATTTTTCTTGAAATTTTTCTAAGTTTTAGCTGTCCGCCATCTTAAATCTAAAAAGTCGTGTGAATTTAGAAAATGCCAATACGCACAACGTTGACGCTTTAGATATTTCTGATTGGTTGAATTTAAACAATAGACTGGCGGAAGGTGGCGAAGATCTTCTGACATGGGTCTAACCCATCGGTTTAAATTTAGACAGTATGAGTAATACCCATTTAGACAAAAAGAAGACGGTGCCTAGATTCACTGATCGATATGTTGAGTGCCTCGGTCGAATGATGTTCCTGTAATGTCACACGATCGTTCTTGGATAGATAATATACACTGAACTGATCAAGAACAATTTTCTCACAAGTCAGTAGAGACAGTGGAAGGTTATTGGATGGAACTTCGTGATCCCCTTCTTTTAAGGGGACGTTTTACCTGAAATCCGAAATTCGCGCTTAATTACGTCATATTATGTCGATATCTCGGCTTCCGTTTGAAGAATCAAAATTGGCGATCATTGCGACATAGTACCATAGTTGATGCAAATTCACAAATATTTTGAAATTTTTTTGAGATGAAGGGGAGGGGAAGAAAGGGTTGGAAAGTTGTTGATTTTGAAGGAATTTTTGGTTTGTTTGAGTTTTAAGTAAGTTTAAAATTAATTTTTGTAGTTAATATTTAATGGACGAAACATGTATGTATTAATCATTTATTACTTAATTATTATCAGTTTTATGTAAGGTCAATATATACTTAATAAAAAGATATTTCTAAGAAAGACAAGAAACAAACAAAAAACAAAAATGTATTAATAATGCATGATGATCTTGAACGCTATATCACGTTCTCCTCATATTGAAAACAATTTTAGAAATAATCGTTAACAAGTTCTTTTCGAATAACTTATATCGGTACGACAGCCACAGCTGCTGTGACAAACATCATATGAATGCGGAGCCGGAACAAAATCAAGTGTTTGTGACAAGCCCGACACGGAATATAATCAAACTGTAAGAAAACGTAAGCGGCGACTGAAATCTACTGGAAGGTGATTTCATATTCAACATGAAAGGAAAATTATGTTGGTTTCACGTACATGTACTGCGAAACTTGTTACAAGAAACGAACCGATATCAGTTGTATTGTTCGTCGATAAATGTTGAATACTCCACATTGTTTAGACCATGCCTATGGACAGGAAACGTGCAAAATATCTAAGGTGATAATACACGGAACGATTCTTAATTAATGCAACAGATATTCGTCATCGTGTAACAGGGTGCGGAAACTGCAATTCTTAGAGCATCATTTGTAATGGCAACATGTTGCGAGTTTTGAAGATGGTTCAAAAACTTTTAGAGTGTTGCCGCTATGACGATTGCGTTAAAGATCGTGCTACGAGCCCTGTTCTTTTTCTTTTAGCACAATGTTGCACGAAAAATTGTGTCCCGTGTAACATCACCTTTATAATTAATTTGTCGCTGTTTTCTTCGCCAATGACAAGTTGTGAAGTACCACTTTATCATCAGAAGATCCGATTGATAGGAGCTAACTTGTTCCCGCGACTCAGACGGGAAGAAAAAATCTGGTTATTTTTCAATTTCTGTTGAATATTTTTAACATGTTTTCTGTTCTCAGCTGATACTAATGCTACTCAGATAAATATTTAGCCATATTATAACTAAATATGTATATTTGTTGTTAAATCTCAGTGCCTTGAGCGTTTTATCTTTAAGATCATCAAACGATCTAGCTGAGACTTTCTAACTAAAGAGAATACTTATTTTGGCTGCACGCTACCTAAATTTTCTTTTCTTTTGACGAAATGGCTACTAGTAGATTGGCTAGTAGCAGCTATTAACATTGCTTGACGTCAACGAGTGTGTACCATGCCAGAAGACATTATTCATGGCTTCAAGTCCAACACACCTTATGATGTCACTACTTAAAATGAAAGCGCATAATCAATGCACAACTGCTCAACCACGAGCTGATCATGAAGCTGTATGAAAATAATTGAATAAAGTGGTGGGGACATAAAAATGTAAGATGAACTTCGTAAATACCAGCACAGGGAGCTCTTAAATCAAACATAAAAAACCTGAAGAAGATCAAATGATCGAAACGTTTGTTTTATAAATATATATACTCACAGTTATACCTCATATTTAGATATAACATGACAAAACTGTAACTTTAACGTGTTCTGCTTTTTATTTTGCGATCACTTTTCTTCAATCATTCGTCGTCGCCCAGTTCAAACAATATTCGTTGAATGTGACTGTAAATCTACGTCTAAATCGAGTAGTAAATCAAAGTCTGTAGCACGCATTTCTTGTTCATGCAGACATGTTTCATCCCTTCAGAAAAATTTACTATCATCAGACATTTCTAACTCAGTTTTGAACAGTTGATTGCAGTCGAGTCGACTGATACGTGCCATAAAAGTGGTATATGGGTTATTATGTGGCAACCACAGTTGCTATATACCTTAATATGTACGGTAATTCTACTGACAGACTGCCATTTGTAACAAGCAAAACAGCCAAAAGCTAGAGAATTCAATGCTAATACGCACGATGTTAAATTCTCTGCGGTACTAAGCTAAATTTTTAAAACCATATGCATTGTATCTCGGTGATGTAAACCCATTCGAAACCCATTTAACAAGAAGACCTACGAGATGAAAAACGTCCTTCCTTGGTCTTTGCTGATTATAAACTATATCGTTTTAAACTTAAGTTCACCATTGCGTTTCTTGTAAATTCTAATCATCACATGCGACCTACTCGGGTGCAGTTCAATTCTCGTGGCTTGTTTCATCATGTCAACAGCTCTAAATTCGTACTCTATGTGATGGCTTACCGGTCTTTTCATAATGAAGATTGCAGGTTGAACCGGAGGAAACAACACTTCGTTGTTGGGAGGAACTTCCTTGTACGAAAGTAGTTTCGCTCCTTTCTTGTATAACGCAAACTCTAGTGGTCTTACATTTCCTTTTTCGTTAATGACTTTCAGGCTATCCTTTTGGAAATTGTTAGAAGATTTTAATGTTAAATGTGGTACATCGATAAGGTTTTTCTGGGAAACTGTTGCTGTCTCGCCATATTTCATTTCGAATGGACCGGTAACGCGCACAGATTGCATCGAAGCAATTGGTCCCTCATGTATATGAGTATCTGTTGCCGGATAACGTTTATTAGTGTGTCGCTCTTGTGGCAAATAAGATGAGTCCAAAAAGTCGCAAGCCTTCTCTACCAGTTTGACAGTGTTAATTCCCATCCATCGTGCCACCTGAAATGGCGACAGAAGGGTTGGTTTGAGTTTGTTGGGAGGATAGCAAACATCTTCATCAGTATACTCTTCGGAATCAACTTCCTCCAAGGTGTCCACGTTGTCAATAACACCGAGAGTGACTTCATCTGGTAAATGTATCGGTCCAAATGTGCCTGGGAATGCAACTTTGTTGATTACCAAAGCGGTCGAGTAGGAACACTCGTTAGGTTCTTGCACAGTTTGGAATATTATAAACTCAACTGTTTCTCCCCTATGGCCTTCATCCCCAGTCCTGTTTTCCACCGTTATTACCCAGTTCATCGTTGGTGTGCCGCGTACTGCAAGTAGCTAAAGGTTACGACAATAAGCAACTATATTAAATTCGGGAGGTCGACCACGTGACTTTATTGTGGAGTATTACGCACTACCGCCGGAAAGACAACTGAGCTACATCATGACGCGATTTCAAGCCATGTCCTTTTAAAAGTTGGAAACTGGCCTATATCATATCAGGGGAATTTTGTTAGAGAGAGGAGAATGTGAGGAAGTTTGGAAATATTGTCAGACTGGACTTTTATGGAGTTCATGTGACCGGGAGGGGAGAGTGCACTGTTGCGTAATATTAATGTTATTCAAATCACGTTTGGTGTGTTAATTAATTTAGTCTATTCAAATTTAATAGTAATTAAATATGACATTATAACGTTATTTGTACCGCCTATGAACTTCTGATAATCGCCACAAAATCCTTTTAACTTGAATGCCATGGCTGTCACCTTGGACATCGTCACAAATTGACTTATTTGACTCGAAACTAACTTAAATGTGTGCAATGATCTTTAGCGAGCTCACAGTTTGTTCTGAACTTTTAAAAAGACCGTACATTTACAATTTTCTTATTTTTATTACTCAAATTCTGTTTACCATGGAAAACACGTTAATCAAATGGTCAAAATTTGTCATACCAAATGTTTTCCAACAGAATTAAAATTAAAACATCGAAATCAGCATTGACTATCTACTTACTATACCTATGTATTTCCTACTTTGGAACTGTTCTGTCTTCAATTGGATATATTCAGCTGATCGAGCTCGAGTGAAGTTGCATTACTTTAAATATATTCATAGTTGTTTTGCACTTGAAACCAATTGAAAAGGGTGTGCCCCTACGCACTTGATATTGACTCCACAATGACTGAACCATCATGGAACAGTCGTTCAGGGAAAAAATCGGCTGAGTTGTCATCCTGTGTGATATTGGGAATAGAAGTAAATATTTCCCTTTCAAGATCTCTCACTTTTTACGACGACTTACGCATTGACCAAATTATCATAAAAACAGTTAAGTTAATAAGCTTTAACGTCTGTTTGGAGTATATTTTTAATAAAGACTATATTATTACTAAAATTTCAGCGTACACGTAATAATCCAGAGCAACTTAAAATGGAATATACATATTGGTAACATTGTTAAAAATGCGTCTAAAAGACTCTATTTTCTGTCTCAATAAAATTGAAGCGCGCCAACATACCATCTACTGGCCTTGTCAGGTTTTATATCACTTGTATTCCCTCGATTCTGTTATACGACTGCCAAGTTTCCCGTTACAGTTTGCCTCAATAACTAAGTGATTCACTGGAGCGCATCCAGAAATGAGCAATTAAATAATATGTGGTTATGAATTGCCTATCACTCAGCCCTCAAATCATCCGATCTAAGCAAATTAGCAGAACGTACACCGATCTTAGTTACGTGACAATCTCTTGATCGTTCAATTTTACCCACTCCTCAGAGCAATTTATACAACCTACTCCCCCACAACAAAAGCCCAATATCCTCCTTAGGAAATTGTTAGGCCTGTTACTATCCCTGTCTGTAAAACAAATCGTTATAAAAAAACTCCTTTTTGATTTCCGGTGATAAACGTCACAACGATATCTCTCTGGCTTAGTTTAATTTTTTAGCAATGTAATTATCTAAATTTAGTTTTAACATGTTAGATAGTTTTTAAACAAAACATTTGTAATTGTAAACCTTATCAATTCAGTGTTTTCCTGCTGTATTCAATAAGGTATTAATTATTAATAATAATTAATAAACAGCCATATATTTATATAGCTTATACGTTTCAGTCAAATCGAACGTGCACGTGCGAACCGCCTTGAAGAATTGATTTTTACACAGACGCTACGCGCGTGTGATTGCATATTCACACTTAATGACCGATTACCATTTGCAATGTACGCATCTGCGCGCAAACTAGGACGAAATTGCTTGTATATAATTTTTCTGAGCAACAAATGATCTTCACAAGCTAAGAGCACGATTGCTCCACGGAACAAGAACATCCGATCAGAACGCAGTTATTAGCATAACCAGAGTAAAAAGGAAAAAGCCAGCATTTGAGCATTTACAAATTTTCAAAAATGAGCATTCAAACAACCCCCAATCCAAACACTGCGAGCACTGCTAAACTGAATTGTGCGCGAGCATTCGAGCAAGGGCCAAAATTTGCGAGCACTTCAAAAATTCGGGGGACCATTTGCTACCCCTTTTAATGATTCCGTTTCACGCGCACTATAAATGTAGTTCTTCGCCGCATTCTGTTTTTTTCCCTGTTGAACACAATAACAGCGTTTAACTCATCTGTATCTGCCTCTAAGAGACGTCCGACGAGCATCAGAATAGATTTGAATTGCGAGCAGTTTTTTTCTTGTGCAAAGACAATGAAATATCCATCATGCGGTGAATGAATGCAGTATATATGAAGTTTTAAACAAAAATGAAGCATTTCTTTTAAACCCTTAAACGTTTAAAGTTTTTTCCGACCTGATGTGAAGATTTGCAGTAATTACAATGAAACTTTTGGTACCTGTAGAACACATCTTTTGACGTTAAATGGATGACGCCATCACGGTTTAATGTATGCAAAATTAATTATGCAAATTAAAGTTTGAATAAAAAATGAGCATTTTTTTAATAATATTCGTTCTACTTTCAATTTTTTTCATTTTGTTTTTGAATATTTTCCTATTTAAGCCTATAAATACATGTCTTCTATTAATTTCAAGAAGATTTGCTGCAAGTTTGCTAAAAATGAAAATTCGAAAAATCCAAGATGGCGGCCAAGATTGCGGACACGTTGTCCAGTGACTGCAGCCATAGCAACAGTTCTTAATAAAAACTTGACTGTTGTTGTGGAAAGTAATTAGCAAGTCCCAATAACGCCTCCCCGTAAACATTGGTGTTTCTCCAAAAGGACCAACTGCTATTTAGTGATGACACCATCATGACATCACGAAATTTCCGTTTTTCGTGGTGTTCTTCATTTGTTTTCTAGTCATATTTTTATGACAAAAATTGGTGCAAATTTGAAATTTACTCAACCAAAGACTGTATTTTCAGTCTTGGCAATCTAATAAGATAATACTGAAAAAATGCGCAAAAACTAGGAAATAACCAAAATAAAACGAGGCAAAACGGAGTTTGTAGGAATTTTTCGAGAATGATTTCGGCGATCAGTCGATCGGCAAAATTTTAAGGTCAAAAATCCTTGGGGGTTCAAAGAAATCCCCACCCCCCTTCTTAAGCATTTAAGGAGGAACCCAAGGAAAATTATCTACAATATATTATGTTTTGCGTTATAATAACAACAACAACAACAACAACAACAATAATAATAATAATAATAATACTTTATTAGCTTATATTGCGCAGATTGAAACATTTCTGTTTTCAGCTGCGCATTACAATCTCATACACCGATGTCATAAAAATGGCTGCCGCTCGGACGAGAATGGGGCGAGCACCAGAACGAGACATTTTAGGACTCTGCAGACCAAATAAACATGGCTTCGCGATCAAACATACATTGCTGCGTTCCCCTTTGTACTCAA
>JAOEHT020195782.1:0-19483 GCA_025448195.2 Parazoanthus atlanticus | reverse complement strand
TTAAGAATTAGCGCATGCCTTTTGGTATGCAATTAGTACATTACCAACTAATTAACTTCCATACAAAAAATGGTCAAGTAATTGGCTGATGTTGCTATGGTATCAAGTACCAAAATTCAAAATGGCACGGATTTTCGGCCGCCATCTTGGATTTTGGCTTTCGTGATTTTGATTAATTTTGAGATATATTATTGGAAATAGTAAGAAAACATCATTTTATAGTCTAAAACTACGAAATAACCAGAAGGAAACAACAAATCGCAAGTTTACAATCATTTTCAACAAAAAATTGACGATTTTCAAAAAGTTAACAAAAATTTAACAACTTTCTGACTTACCATGATGACGTCATTAATGATTACGTTATCTGATAAGTGTCAATAGGTGTGTTCACAATCAAGGAACAGTTGTGCAAAAACTTTAGGCAATTGGTCAAACGGCGCAAATTTGAGACCCAAAAAACCGCGGGAGAGGGGGTCAAATTGACCCCCCTAAAGCTTAAAAATTTAAAAATCCTCTTACTTCTGCCCAACATAGCGGGAAAATGGAAAACATGCTGTTTTGTGATTTACTTATATATTGACAAAGATGTTTCAAAGTTTTGAATGTCCTTCATTTTGCTACCATAATTGGCCCAAACTTCTGACAAAACACAAGTCAGTTAGCACTGAACACCTGAGAGAAACTTAGGAATTTATTATTTATGTTTTTGGTAGATCAAAAGATCAGGGGATCTCCGAAAGTAGAAATCCTTACTTCCCAAAACTGCTTTTTTAAATGCTTCTGGCATTTGATATATTTATCTTTAACCAAATTTGTAATTTAAAGCGGCTGTGTCACGGCAGTTTTTAGTATTTTCATCAATATTGATGGGAAATGGTTTTGAAATTAGAAGAAATTACCACAAATACAACAAAACATTAAGGGATGTGGCGAAAGAACAAAAGTAGTTGCAATAATATGTGAGAGTCGACGTCAAAAACAAGAATATTATACATTTTGGCTAAATTTGATTTCTGTTCAGCCCAACAATAAATCAAATTTGATGAATCATAATCCACTTCCATCAGCGCCGTCCTGCACTTAAATTCAATATCGTTTATTCTATTCTATTTATTGGAACAATTTAGTTAGATAGAGATTCTTATTTGATGAAATTTGACCTTTATTTACAAAAATGAGGTACTTCGATATGTCGGTGTTCTGCCGTGACACAAACCCCTCTAAACGTTGCAAATACGGTGCAGAAAGCTTCATTTCGAGGACGGTTGAAACGGATTATAACTATAAGTGCTGAAGCGTATTTAATGTTGGCCTGTAGGATAAGTTATATAACTAACGTAATATGGGGTAAAATGCTTTTATCACGGGTAATAATAACTTGTTACAAGTAAATCAAGCACAATTCTCCCGTAAATGTTACAAATCGGTGCGGATGGCTTCATTTCCAGGACGATTGAAGCGGATTACAGTTGTGAGTGCTGAAGTGAATTTAGTGTTGGCCTGTAGGATAAGTTATAGAACTAACGTAATATGGGGCAAAATTAAAATGCATTGATCCTTGACAATTCTATTTGCTATAAGGGGTTTCTTTGTCAAACTAAATCGCCTTGATTAACATGTTTTGAGTACAAAATGAAAGGAACTAGTTTTGGAAGACAGCAGTTATGTGTGGAGCAACCGCGAACTGGTCCTTTAACCCTTTCAGCCCTAAACACGACATTTTTATAGTGTTTTATATATATTTTCGAGATAATTAAATAACAAAAAAATAGATTACATCATTGTTATTAAATTACAAACAATAAACAATACAAGCAACAAGCAACACATCATATGTCGTGTTTATTAAATTTATTTGTTTGTAATTTAATAAACACGACATATGATGTTTAGCGTAATTCTCTTAACCTGACTCCATACGTTTTTTCTTTCTAAACAAGTGGGGAGAAGTATGTAATTCATCTTTGAGAGATTCAGTGCAGTGTGCGGTTAACCTTTCTTGTATTGACATTGTAAAGAGAAGATAGATGTTGATAAATTGGCTTGGGCTGAAAGGCTTAACCAAACTTCAGCATGAAGTATATTCGTAGCACGTTTTTAAGTAAATATATTCCTTCTCAGCCTCAACGTTCTTAAAAAATTGGTTCTTAATATACAAAGGAGTTTCTTTATCTAAAGAAAACGCGATTGCAGCAGAGTTTAAAGGCCACATCTGCTACATAGTTGCTAATATTGTAATTATCTCCCACTTCGCAGGGACCACGGAGCTGGGGGGGGCTGCACTTCGCCCCCCCCCTACCCCCAATATTTTTTCTGAAGTTGCTCTTTTAAAAAGATTTTACAGCTGTAGCTTTTAAAAATAAAACCAAACCTAAGGCGCGTTGTTTTCTGTTTATCACTACCAACATTTTACATCAACGTTCTGTTGTTTTGTGTGATTTTAAGCAGTTTTCCATGAAGGTTTCTCTGGTCGATTCCTGATAAAAGAAAAATCGCAATTTGCGATTTTGGACGCGTTTCTAGCAATTCTAGAAGCCCAAATTTTCAAAGAAATCACGCGCCTACGGCGCTCGTGGCCCCCAATCAAAAAATTGCTCCGCGGTGCCTGCTTCGGCCTAAGTTTTCAGACCTCAGTACATGCAGTGGCTATAGTGCGGTAGTCATTGCCTCCATCGCTCGTTGTCCGTAAGGAGAAATGTGTTTTGTTTCTAAACCACGAGTTGCCAGTGCTTTCTCTCTCTGAACTCCTGCCAAGTAATTTGAGCCTCGGGAGGTATTGCTTCACCGCCTTCCTGAGGTCTTGGTTTAGAAACGTGAATAGAAAGGGATTTATAGCCGATTTCGAATACATTACACATAGGAAGAGCTGAAAGTATATACGGTCAATCTGAACAGCGGTAAACTTGAGCAGTGTTTGAACAATGAAGAACGGTAGCCAGCACAGGATGAAAATGCCGCCCACTAGTGCCAGGACCGCGGCCGCGCGGAGCTCTTTCAGTCGGGCCTTGGCAACGCTTTTGACGCCATTTCCGATGTGGCTCTTGGTGCGCATGCGGAAAATCTGTTCCCTAGCAACCAGGAAAATGTTAGAGTAGCTGAATATCATAAGTATCGAGGGAATGATAACAACAAAAATCCACAGAGCTGAAAAATAGATGGTTTCCGAGACTTTGTCTTCCTTCGATACTGCTCCACTGCGACATATTGTCTTAGATTCCCGCCACACGACTGGCGGGATGGATATCGCAACACTGCTGATCCACAAGCCCGCAATGACGCGCCGCGCGTGTGATGACGTCATCAGGGACGGATAGCGCATTGCGTGCACTATAACAAAGTATTGGTTTACGGCGACCGCACAGAGGTTAAATACTGACGCGGCGCCGAATAGCACTCCAAATGGCGTGGTGATATAACATATCGCCCAGTGCGGATACCAATTCCGGTCAACAGTTGACAGCAATGTTGTGGACATCTTCAATAACGCATTCAAGAAGTCTGACACACAAAGACTGACGATAAATGTGTTAATAACTGTGTGAAGGAACGGTTTCTTGTAGATAACCACACAAACAACCGCATTCGCTACAAGTGTCACCAAAATGATGGTTCCGAGAACACAAATTTGTATAATATCTGCTGTATCCAAACTTGCTCCGCCTACAGTAGAGTCGTTTGAGAGTTTTGTAAGTGCTGTTGCGTTTTCCTCTGATACAGCCATGGATATATGAAAGGTGAAATCCCTCGACGAATTTCAACACAGTTAACTTATCTCACGCGGCGACAGACTGACTCATCTGGCGTCGGAGCTCTTGGTAGTCGATTCTAGGGGGGGAGAAAAAGACATAAGTTTATCTCTTGGTTTGTCGTAGTTACTAAAACATATGACCCCTGTTTTGAACAAAGTGCCACCATCGGGAATGATAATTAAGTAGGTGAGTCTTGGAAATTGACAAGTGGTGACAAAAACACTTAAAGCATCTCGCTTATAATTATACAGTTTGTCAATTTCTAATTAAATAATATTAATGAAATATTCATTAATATAGCGCGTGGCGTGAACAAATTGTTTCACGCAGCTGAGAATTACAAACGTTGTCTTGCCAGCAATCCTTTGGAAAGCATTTTAATATTTTGTGAATATAAAAGCGACACTTAATGAAACAGGCCTCGGACGAAGGCCTCAGATAGCTTCAAATTGAATGACTTCTAATTAAAAAGACAGATTAAAACCCTCTCACCACATGCGGTGCGATTATCAGAAAAATGTAAACAAATAAAAACTGATAACAGGCGGAAATTTTGACTGAATTGGTTGGATAGCTTTTGTTGTATTTGGGTTTCGCAAAATTGACTTCCCCTTAGCACCGACATGTAAAGAGATAAAAACGACAAAAGCAAATTGAAGTGCGATTGACATCAACCATACAAAATACAATACAGCTAGAAACACATTTCCGCGATAAGGAAGATACATATTTGAAAAGAGCGTGCGACGAAGTTAGACTTTCGGAAAACATGGCTTTGGAAGTTTAGATAGTGACATAGATCACTAAGACAAGGACAACATATTAAATAGGGCCGATTAGGCCGGTGTCCGGATATGAACCAGACAATTAGAGTGTTTTCCATTTCGTGTTCCTGCCAGGCTTATAACCCTATCAACCTTTTCGTTTTCAGCTACTTTATACTGCAATCCATACTTTTGATTATTTCAAACTTGTTTTTCGATTACGACAACTATCACTAAAAAAGATATTTTGTCTCAAGAGACAAAAAGACTAGAATATATATAAAAAGTTTTATGGCTCGAGGGAAGACACAAATTTACTTAGTTTATGATTTAAACACCCTATTTAATGCTTTGACCGAAGATTATTATTGGCGTCAATGACATTCTTATATCCTGGCTCGTTATTTAACAAACAATCATAACAGGGGAGAAATTGAATCAACAGGAATCTTTGGTTTGCATGGTTCTATTTGGATTTTATCATGGGTTGAAATTTTTGCGGAATTCGGCCTGACTTAGTTTTTCGTGACTGAAAGCGTGATTTAATAATGGTCGCTAACAGCTTTTCGCTTTTCATTACTTCAGTGGTTTCACATTGAAAGACATTTTCAGGTGCAGGTCTCAAAGGCTTAATAGCACTATTCATCGAAAGCTTTTAATTTGAATGAATCATACTTTGAGAGTTTTTATGGCCATATGCTGTGAATAGAAGTACATAATGGATCTCCAACTCAGCGGTCATTGAAAAATGTAGGGTTTTTAAAACAGAAATAATGAAACATATTTTATTCCAGTGGTCACACTTTGTAGAGAAGTAAGCATTCAAAGACACTATCACTGTACTCAAAGATTCAATGATCATTATGTTGTTTTAAAAAGAGCATTCATTTGAGTGAAAGTGTTTCCACTGTTCACATGTTACCAAGTGATAACACTTCATCTCAATGCCACAACTAATTGCGGGTTTTAGTTTTTTGTTTACAGAGTCGTAATTACACTGATTGGTTTCACATTGGATAGTTGCGTAAAACCTATGGTAATTAGCGTTTGTTTAAGCAATTTTTTTCTTCACAAAACCAAAATTCTTGCAGCACTGTAATGAGTTTTTAAAATCAACAAAACTTGATAAGTTCTGTTTATCGCTGACAGGCAAGATGTGAAGTTGATCTATCAAGCAAAAGCGGCCCTTAGCTTCGTTAACATAATTTTTATCGATTCCAAAATTTATTTACCACCTGGTTGTTCTTTACACCTACATCACATTTCACAATTCACTTACAAATGAGCCAGACTGCTGCGAGTGTCAACATTTATCGTTGTTTAAAACTATCGTTTTTGCAATTTCATATATTATCCTCAGCTCTAGTTATTTCGGGCAAAAAAAAATTTCCATAGAGTGAAACCGTCAAATTGCTATTCAAAACTAAAATCCGAAATCTGGAATAAAAATAAGAATAAGAATGTCATTTACCGGCTACAAGATGAGGGATGTGATGAGTGTTATACACCTGATCTTCTTCACGATAACTGTGTATGAAAGTCCCGGCGCAATTGAGTTATGAAGTCTGGAACGAAGTGGCTTCACATGAGCAAACGCGTTGTTTGTACTACAACAGAAACCAACTCGAAAGGGTGAATGGATTATGGATGATAAAATTTTTCTGCATAGCCTCGTTTCCAGGGTCATCCTCCTGGCGCGCGGTCGAGGGCCCTGGGAGCAAGGCAAGTCTTTCTACCGCACACGCTGTCACTGCACGCCGAATAGAAACAAAGTGTAATCGGCGTTGTGAATGTAATTATTATTTTTGTTTGCTTTTAATTTATTATCTGTACCAACTGACACACTGTTGCTAGATGTAATATCTATAATTGAGACCCATTCATTGCCTTTGTTGTTAACGACCTTTGGCTTGGTATGTCAGAGTGTTCAAAGTAACCTGAATTACAACTTAGACTGTTTGACCAATTCATAGTTTTTGTATGATTTGCAAAATTCTTATAAGAAAATTGCAACGATTTTCTTAATTTCATTTTTCCTAAAAGAAAAAGCCTGGATGAAAATTATGTTATATAATTCTAATAAACCTGGTTTATTAATGTGACTATTATTATCATTTATTATTGTTATTGTTATTATTATTATTTTTATCATTATTTTTATCATTATTTTTATCATTATTGTTATCATGATTGTTATCATGAAGTCGATCCGGAAAAAGATGACGAAACTTAAACCTATAACCACTGAATTGTTTTCTTGGCCGTTATGTTGTGAGTAAGTACTAGCAGAGAATTTGGTTTCGTGAGGTGATTTAATTTCAGTTATTCGGAAGCGCTTGAAGCTTTAAGAGATACGTAGTTAAAAATATTCACTGCCTCGGGCTTTCAGTAGAGTTATGACAACAAGCAGCTGTCTTTTCACACGAATGTACCTCGCTATTTTATGATTGATCGCACTATGTAAACGATCATTTTTCCTTTCTGACAAGAGAGCACTGATCATGGTTTGGGAATATCAGATGCAATCGAAAGAATCCATCGAGTTTTGGCACTCGTTCTGCTCAGAAATTTTATAAAACGATTTCCATAACTGGGCAGGCGTAACTTGTGAACTAGCTGACAAAATCCCATAAAATGAACATTCATCTTGTTTATTAAACTTGAAGAACGGAGGACTTTGTTGTTAATTATTTCTCGGCAAAGCCGGTCAGTCACAAGATAAAATATGTACACAAATAAATTTTATTTAGAAATAACAAAGTAAAAAGTTAGTTCCCTACTGTTTTCGACTTCCTAAACTAACGTGAAGTATTTGGGAACGCAGTTGGTTTTCCGTGCTACTTAGCTACAAATAAACGAATACTAGTTTTTGATTTAGAGAAATTAGAAATATTTAGAAAAATATGGAGATTTCTGGAAAGTTTTGCAACTTTCGTAGTTACTAAGGGTAAAGAATGTTCACCTAGAAGAAAATGTATTAAATATCAAGTCGTTTTTATTCATTCAGTGAAAACAGTAAATTACTTCAGCGGTTTTGTAAACCTTAGCTGCAGTTCCAGACATTGTGTTAACTGCTATGTTTGTGTAGAGATGTTGCCTGTTGTCTTAAGTCTCGGTTGAACACCACCATAACCACTACCATCACCACCACCATCAAAACAACAACAACAACAACAACAAAACGAGAACGACAGCAAGTCGCGTGAGCACGTCTTGCATTTTTGTTGGCTAATCGATAAAATCTAACTGAGTGCGCACACGGTAAGGAATTTGCCTCGTGAGGCAAAAATTATCAAACCCGACAGATATCAGTTTGGCTCACAAACTCGCGAGGCAAAATTCTCACCAAAAGTTTACCGCACACGGTAGGAAACAGCTGAGTAAAAACTCTTGCGAGGCCGTTAGCTCAGCTCTTTCCTCTCGTGTGCGCCGGGCTTTAGCTTTTGGCACTGCGGAATGAGCGATGATGCGAGGCTCGGCTACAAGGTTACATCTCGGTTCCCAAATCTTTCTGGATGCCGTATATTGGTGGCCAGAAACATAAAGTTCCCTGACCGCATAAGGTCGGAGTAACAACTGCGCATGCAATTCAAAGACGAACAGGCGCTGGCAACCTGTCAAAATGTTGCCAAGTCAAAATCTCATCTTTAGACTTTACAGCTAAAGAAAGGAACTTTTTACTTGTTTTTACTGATATAGTACGCGGTTGACCTTTTACAGTCGAAGCTCAATAGTTATAAAAGAAATATTTGTGTTTTTTGCAAACTTTTCTTGCCTGTTCTGCAAGAGTTTGTACATGGGCATATACATGTTGACGTTTTCCCGACCTGTCCTTGACCGCCGATTACATATTTCTCAGTGTAAAGCCTTGTTATGACTGCTGTCCCTTTCGCAGCTACGAAAGATAATCTTGTTCAAATATTTTGCTAACCTGTATATTTTTGCAGCTTATATGGGCCATAACAAGACGTTTAATATTTTCTGTGACGTCAGCGCAAGACATTGTACGTTACTGTGCTGTATTTGCATAAGACTGCCCGGATATAACAGTGTACTTAATTCTATATATTTAAGAACATCAAATAACTGCAACATTTCACCGCTATGTTCATTGATAACCAAAACTGTTCTTCGATCGAAGACACAAGGACAAAAGCAGCTTGACATTTTGATTAAGTTGGATTTTAAGCTCAAGTCTTGTAAATGTCGGCACTCTTTTTTGAACTTTCATCTTTTAACAACTGAAGTTATTGCTAAATTTCGAGAAAACTGAACCCTGTTTCTTACTTTGAGCACGTGATTCGACAATTCGGTTGATGCAGGTTAGAATATGTTATATGTTTCATGTTTCATGTCTTTGAATTTTTCATATTTTTGATCTGAAACTACAGCAAGATCTAGACGACAGTGAATTCGGCCTCATCTGTTTGTCTCTCTACTTATAGCTCCCTAAAGCTTGTTTTTTCCGTCTCCAAAAATCGGTCAAGTTGTATAATTTCACTGACAACTTCTTTTTCGGTTCTGCTACCGACCGCTTTAACCCCCTTCTTGTCCAAAACTGTAAGTGGACAGTTGAAGTCGCCTGCGATTATGAAAATTTTCCCTTTAAATTCTCTTAACTTTTCTTGCAAGGATTTGAAAAAAGAAATTTGATATTCTATTTTTCGTTTGGGGCGTGTACATTTTCGTTTGAACAGCTATGACTGTTTCTAGCTAGATTTCTTGTCGTGTATTGATCTTTTAATTCAAGATCAAGGCTTACCAGAGTCGTGACGCCTGTGATGTGATTTGTGCCATGGCTACTGAACATTTCCATTCCCATTTTGTTCTCCAATGGTTTTAAGTTTCTGTTAGAGCTCCAATTCTCTCAAAGGAAAGCAAGTTGGGTATTTTTTTGGTGAAATCACCGGAAATTCTTTCTTCTTTTTAAATTTTTCTTTCAACCTTAACACGTTTAATGAGGTGCACTCTTAAGTGCTTCAACTTTAGCTGCTTTGTTTCAATTTGAATGTGCAGTTCTCGCTGTGTATTAGTTCCCCCCTCCAGAGACCTTTTGACAGGCAAAATTTGCATCAGTTTAGGTTGTTTTTCTATGCTGATATATGATTCTTTGATTGCGCAAAGTTTTAGCAATAGTATGTTGTATCCATAAAAACGGAACCCTCTCTCGTAAAATGGATGGCTTATAAAGCAAAACCCTCTTTAGATTGGAATAAATATTAAAGTCGGGATCTAGTTCAAAAGATAAAGCGGATTGATATAAAGGTTTATGGTTTCCAGAAAATAGAGGATTAAGTTTTAAACTCAACCAAAACAGGCAAGCAAGAATATTTGCATGTTGACCAACTAACTGATTTCGCGATCAGAGTACACTGAGAGTCTGTATGACTTACAACATTTTCAAGTACTATTTCCACGATAGTTCGAAACAACCGGAAGATCTCACGATTTTCAAAGATTATTAGCATAAAAGTAACTCATTATGATCGTGAAGAAATCATGATCATCTTTAAACGTCTTCGTGGCTTGGAGAGTAGTTGCTCGAGTGAATTTTTATAAAAAAACGACTTTATAAGATTCTTAACAGTACGAAACAACAACTGAACTGTGGCGATTAACTCTTAAGTGAAGACGTTTTTATCGTTAGCAAAAGTTTCTTACGGTGCTAAACGGGTTTTAAGCAATGTTGAATGTACGGGGTCGAGGTTTTTCTTAATTATGATAACTGAGTGGAGTCGGAATATACTATAATAATACTATCAACATTTTCTGAAGGAGCATCTTAAAATTTGCAAAACTATACCAATTTTTAGCTTGCTATCTTGCATATAGATGTGACGTTGTCAGTTGCAAAGTAAAAATCGATATTTTTGAAGATATTTGTGTGGTAGTATATATATATATATATATATATATATTATATTATATTATATAGTTGTTTTGATAATACTCGAGTATCAGAATTTAGAAAAACAAACCTCGATGTCTTTTGTATAGAATTTCTCATATTTTTCAAAAGAAATCCGCAAATGTCTATCTTAATCTACAAAACTCCAGGTACATTTTTCACACGCAATGTTTGTAATGAAACAGTTTATGAGCAAGGAAGTCAGTTTCCTCTTCGCTCACTAATAGATAGAGCGGTCATTTGGAAAACGTTTCCTTCAAGTTTTATCCATTCCAGTTAAGAAACCTCATTGGCAAATAAATAGTGTTAAGGCCCAATAAAAAACTTCTCGGATTCTCATTAGCGCCCGCATTTCATAATCGCTGCCGATATGAAAAAAAAAATACATATTTTTTAATAAGTTCTTTCGATCAGAGCCAAGCTAAATGATTGCTGATCGGATGTTGATCGTCCGGTTTTCAAATACTGCTGGATATTTTGAATAAGAATTGGCAAATGTTCACTTCGCACCCTTGGAGATGGTTAATGATGGTCTGAACGGCAGCTTGTCTTATTCAAAAAAATAAATCGCCCACCGCATTTACCTTTTCAAAAATACTCTGATGAGAAACCGGGATTCTTGTTATTTGTCCTAGGCCTGTTTTTAAACGTCGTCTTTCAGTCGAATTCAATCATTCACGGTCGAATTCAAGTGCAGTCGTTAAACCTCGAAATTAAATGTTCCTCTAAAACAACTGTGAAAGTCCGACGAGCTTAACTTGTCGGAAATGATTTAAGATTTAAACAAAGCTAAACTCTTCAGATTTTTAAAATTTGTTTTGAACGTAGAACGTTGATTTAACGGTTTCAATTCAATTTAACTGAATTAAATACTACTCGAGTGCGACGCCGAAACAGGCCTTACTGTTAGCTGTTCATTTTCTGAAAAGAAAAAGCTTTGGTCGGAATGAACAGACAACAAATTTCTTGTCTTCCTTGCTGCCAGGGACCTGCGCACAAGTGCACTCTATCTAAAGCTGGCCGGTCGACGAGCGCGAGAGTCGATGAGAGTTGCTCTCTCTCTCTCTCTCGTTTGACCGTCAACTATCATACACTGTCCTCGACTCTCAAGCGCTCTTATCAACTTTGAATATGCTCAAAATTTCGATGAGAGTTTCTGTTGACTTTCATCCTCGTTTAACCGCGCGCATGAGAGATGAACAAAACTCTCATCAAAATGCGATCACTCAACTCTCGTACAAAATCCGATCACTCATGCAACTCTCGTACAAAATCCGATCACTCAATTCTCGTACAAAATCCCATCACGCAACTCTCGTACAACTCTCATGCTTGATTGACCCGGGCTAAAGTAACATTAACTGCACTGTTTCCAGGACTAGGAGGCTTGATATAATGTTATGAGTCAACAATTCAACAATTATTGTTGTTGAAGGCGTTGCTCATTGTACATGTAGTCGAAGCCAAAGGTACACAAAAAGTGTAAATAAAACTCAATTTCTGTATCCAAATTCGTATTAAATGATTGCAAACTAATTGGGCAGTATTGAGTCACAGTACCTCGGCGAGTCCCGTCATCAACAAATGAAGTCACAAATGGGTGGACACAGGTAGACAATACTTCCTCCGTAAATGCAGTTATCAAACGAACTCATTGCGAACTGGTCAGTTTATTTATAAAGAGCCCAAGTCTTTCCGTTTCTATGACAAGGAAATGTGCAGCTGTACGATCCAACACCCTTGGCGTCATATTCTGGCCAGCGCGCGTGTTAAGTATGTGAGAAAATGCACGCAACACTAAATTCACTTCACACCCTTAAAGAAGAAAAGGAAATAATTAGTGAAAGCCATTTAATGTGCTTTTTGTGCCAGGTTTTTAGATTGTCTGAAGCAAAACTCATTGTCTATTTAAGCTGTTCTCCTGCATCCATTTTGACAAGATAAAAGAGTATCTTTCCGAAAGGCGTTTACATTCAATCTGCTAAAAAGTTGTGATAACGTTTTTAAGACCCACAGAAAGCATGGCTTAAAGGGGTTTTGTATCTTTTAAAAGGAAATACTTCTATTTGATTTAAAAATTGTAAGATTTAATATATTTTGTTTGCGTGCAGTGTCCATCCGGCAGTTTGATGCTATTCATTTTAAATACTGTTTTGAAGTAATCCTGAAAATATATTCAAAATTCACGTATCAAGTGGTTGCATTGTCAGTTAACCATTTCAATCAAATTACCATATTTTACCGTTGCAGAAAACGTTTTTCATAGAACCTATTATAAAAATACATTTCTTAAGCTTTCAAACTTTCAACAATTAACCGCACAATAAGTTCGATGTTTGGGGTCCTGTTATAGGGAAGGGGTGTTAAGAATCGATAATCCTGGGTACATTTTGGGAATAATCCGTAACCCGATTTCGTAAACAAATATCTCCCTAAAACGATGACCGATAATAACCCGTAATTTTAGAAATGCAACACAAATAATCTGTAATCTTTAAATCTAGTGGCCAATAATCCGTATCCCTTCTCTAAAAACCCATAATAATCCATAATCCTTAGACCCTAACAAGGCCTCACGTTTATCCCATGAATTAAGATCGACTGATTGAGTTTTGAACAACTTAGTCGCTAATCGACCGGAGGAGTCGATTAAAACGTTATAAGATAAGAACGACTAAATTTCGGTCAACTGAATTAAGTTCGACGTTTAACTCCAAAGGCGAAGTTCATTAATTTTGGTCGATCCGAAGTGTAATTTAGTTCGACGCATGTCACTCTGGACTTAATTACAAGAAACTGAGTTCTTGTGCTCATTAACTCTAATTTAATATTTAATAATTTAACCCACTGATTACAGTGTAAATGTATATGCAATTTAACGAACAGCTGTAATAATAGGAAAGCTAGCGGTTTTTATAAGTGATTTTGAATGCTACATACGTCATCTTACAGATCATTATCAACAGAAGAGTTTTACTTTTAAAAAAAGTGGTATCAGTTCACAGTCCTTAGTTTCCAATTGTGCAAGATCCCGTTTCTACCGATGCTTTCTTTTATGAAATAAATAAACGATCAAGTTTTGACTAATTTTCTTAGCAAGACGAAATACACCTAACTCAAGAAACTTTAAGTATGATCCGAAGGAGTTGTGGTTATCAAATGATTAGTCGCTTCGTGTTGTACAGCTTCTCTCATAAGTGCGTAACTCAGAGTTTGGCTGTAAATCTGACACATTTTGGCATTCGCCCAGAATTCCGCTGGATTATTATCATTATGTCTTCTAGGTTTTCAAGTCAACCGTTGCATACGAATAAATTACGACAGAAAACGTGCAGTTGCAAGGTGGAAGAGTATTCGTGAACACTTTAAAACCGTATTGCGGTGGTTTTCACAAACATTCAGTTTTAAGCCTTGCATGTAAGTACTTTTGTAGCTCCTTGTAACTGAAGATATTCAGACTTCATGATCAGTTCTGTTAGATTAGGTTAACCGAGGTAATGTCGTGTTGTCTTCAGTGTGTTGTGTTGTGTTTGTGTTGCGTTGTCGGTTATGTTATGTTATGTTGTGTTGTGTTGTGTTTGTGTTGCGTTGTCGGTCATGTTGTGTTGTGTTGTGTTGTGTTGTGTTGTGTTGTGTTGTGTTGTGTTGTGTTGTGTTAATTGTGCTGTGTTAATGTTGTGTTGTGTTGTGTTGTGTTGTGTTGTGTTGTGTTGTGTTAATGTTGTGTTAACTAATGTTGTGTTGTGTTGTGTTGTGTTGTGTTTGTGTTGCGTTGTCGGTTGTGTTGTGTTGTGTTAATGTTGTGTTGTGTTGTTTGGTGTAGTATGGTGTAGTATGGTGTTGCTGTGTTGTGTTGTGCTGTGCTGTGCTGTGCTGCGCTGTGCTGTGCTAGGTCATCTTTCAACGAAGCTCAGGCGTGGAAATCTTAAATAATGTTTTCACCTAATCCATTTCGACGCAACGGGTTTGTTGGAAGAGAAAACTATCCTAGCTATTTTTCTCGATAAACAACGAAATGTTCTATTAGTAGAACACTCAATCAAAAACGACTTGTAAGCTTAAACATGAACTCACCGGCTTTATGGCCGCCTTTTAATATTGTACTGTTTTTAATCTTCTTGTTGAGCTTAGCGCATTAAGATAGAACATATTTTACTTTGCTGATTTTGATCTGACATGCACCGACCCCACACCACAAATGGCGAAATTCTTTTCGGGTTTTAAAGCTGGTTATCATATTACCGACATATCATTGCACGCAAACCGATTTCAAGCTCATAGTTTAACTTACTGAGTACTGGCAGCACAGGATTAGTCTGGTTAAACATCTGCGCCCATGTTATTGGTTCAATATTCAATTTCGTACAATATTAGAAATATATTGCTGCAAGCTGAGATCAAAGATAATTATTAGACCGTAATATCGTAGTAAGTCAAAACTGAAACTTAATTATAAGAATGCGATTAGTCAAACCCACTGAGCCCTTAATGAAAGTGGGCTTGAGTTTGGTTTTAGAGCCAAACAAGAGATGACAGTTTGATATTATAAACTCATATTTAACTTAGCTTTGATGTTTATGTTCTCGGCATGACGCTGTAGTTTTTTCACCCCCTGCATTTCTTAATAACGCTTTTTAAAAAAATAGTTTGACTGAAACTAATAAGACTGGACAGGAGCTAGCTTTAATAGCTAGCTAGTGAGTGATGCCCTCTTGAAAACAAAATCCAGGTAGTACTTTCGTAGTTTCCAGTATATCGGTACTGATAAATTGGTTTTCCAAGTCAGCTTAGAAGGTCTCTCGATCTTCAATACTTGGTGTCAGCCATTAGAAGTAGTGGGGAATACACATTTGTTAGTCAGTCCGATAAGCAATACAAACACAATTTCCCTACCTTAATTCTACCAGGCACTTGAAGTTGAACACCTCTATTCACCTCGGCTCTTCAGTAATAAAGACTGAGTTCGCGGTTCTGTTGATCGGCAAAGGAAGCAAATCAAGATTTGCAGCACGAAGTACGTGTAACTGTGTCTTAAAATATTTCTAAAACGTCTAGTTTTCCAAATGGTTTTATTTTTTGCCAATCATTGCCACCGGCAATTGTTGGCACCTTGAAAAAGATGCGTCAACGAGATATTAAAAATTGAACAAAAATGACAGCTTTAAATTTCTGTACACGGTTATTGCAAAGAAAATGCTTGTTTCTTGGAGACTCGGTGGGGTTTTTTTTAGCGTAAATTAGCTTTTCCTAATCTCGATCGTGTAAAAATTGAAATGATGTGCTAAAAGATTAAGCAATTAAATATCTAAACACAATTGCTCCAAAAATGACCGGATCTTGAAAGAGCTCTGGGCAGAATTGACAAAATTGGTTTAATTTCGGCGATTCAAGCACAGAACGAGATATCAATTTAGATCAGATAGCACATTGCCAACTGATAACTTGAATAAATATTTAACCATGAAGTTGATTAAAGCTAGGAAATCAATGTTTATCTTGGTCGACTAAGCTCTAAGGTAGTCGAGGGATTTATCCGATATCGTGAAAAATATATATTATGTTGATTGAGTGATATGGATTGAGCTGATTGGTTCATTTCAGTATCGCAATCACATTTCGCAAGTCGGATGCTTCGGGTTTTTGAAAAGTATATTTTAATGTACTTCCCGTGAAGTCAGGATTGCTATATTGCAAACTAAAAGCCGAAAAAGAAAGAAAGAGAATCAAACTGTAAAACATTTGCTAAAGTAATTACTGTAAGAATAAAAGGCGTCAGTTTAAAGCTATTTTTACGATACAGTTTCGTCAGTATCAAGCCCCACTCTTGATTCTACAGACGTGAACCCAGTAAATATTATGTTTGTTGTACAGGAAAGGCATTGTTTTTTGTACTACGCAAAGAGTTATGATGTGCCTTCATTTTGCATAGGTCGATAATGTGCAGTGAAAAAGCCATTACAGGCTCCAAGAATACTACCTTTAAAATGTAAACAACATTCATTGAAAAAGCTTGACCTCATGTTGTGAGTTTCATCAGGCTCGAAGAAATTTGTTTCTTCGAGTTTGGAAACATGTTTACCATTGATTTCGAAAAATAAATTGTAAGGTATCGTTTCTATTTTCCCCTAAATCTTGTAAAACGATTTACGCTTTGAATGTAATAGAAGTGTAAACTCCGTGACAGCCATCTGTTATGCTAAGTTTTGCGTGTATCGTATCTCTTCTGAATCTGGTAGGTCTTAAGGCGAGATAGATTGTTTTCTTACCTTGAGTGACTCAATGATATAGAAAGAGATTAAGAACTCGTTCGTTTTCATGCTTGGCGTTGTAAAGAAATCCTCTTTAACACCGACAAACAGTTTTTCGCCAGTCAATCCAGACTTTTCAGTTAACTTACCTGTTAATTCGACGATAAAAGCTCACAATCGCATGCGAATCTGTTGCGCTAAGTCAGTACTATCTGTCCAATATCGTTTTCCGCCGCAGTGTCCCTGCCAATTGTTATCGTAATTTTTTCCCGATGTAACTAGAAATAATAGCAATTTTTGCCGAATCTCTGAAATCCGAACTAGATTTTTGTGCTTAAAAGCGCTAGTTTTCATTCGGCACAACTTTTTAATAAATTTATTTCTGCTGGGATTAAAATTCAACAACAAAAGTCTTTCTCATTGGAAGACCCAGTAATTTGGTTTCTCACTGCCCGGAACATGCGGCAGAACAGTGGGTGATTACTGGTGCAATTTTATTCAATTTTAACAAACAGCTGTAATGTCGAGGAAAGTTTGAAGTATCCGACGATAACTCAAATAATAAAACACTACATTTCATTTTAATAAGCCATTGTTTCTCATTTCAGAAGGCTTGAATAATTATGTTATATCCCCAAATGGAAATGCTTGTTTCTTACAGAATTGAAAGGAAAGCGTTTCGGAGAATGAGTTTGGTGTCTTCACCTGTTCTGTTGAAGATTGTGGTTGTTTTTGCTGGTGGATGGCGGGTTTGAATAACTGGACGCCTACAAAATCACCCACCGGGATGTTTTTAATTACTTTATGAATGCTGAAATTGCATGGAACCGCACTATTTATATGCAAGAGCTTCAGGACTGAAAAAGGTTTAACAGTTCTTTAGAACTTTAAAAATTGTTTTCGTTGAATAGGCTGTGCACATAACAAATACACAAGCATACGCAATCTGCTTCAAATTTTATAAATAGTTGTTTTGTTGTTTCTCATTCTCGACCTAGACTCCAGAGCTTCCCGTTTTTGCGCATGTCCGACGGCGTGGCAAGTACGAAGGAAAGACTTGGTTTTTTGGGTGGGACAGCGAACACGCTTTTAATAAGTCTTTTGTACTGCTCATGAGATTGTAAATGTCCGAGTAATGTTTGGCTTCAGGTGAAATTAGCCGAAAATAAACAGCATCTCATAGGAATATTTGCAGTTTTGTTAGTTTTTGTGCCGTTTTTTGCATGCACTTACACAGGCAGCTCCTACATCTCGCATTTGTCCAATAAAAATTGATAAAATTGTAAACTAACCTTGTGTCTGCGCGCGCTTTTCTTCCAGGCTTGATATATCGACAAACCGCGCGGTTTTGGGTCTCGGTTCGAATTCCGATCATTACTCTCGTACCCAGACCTACAAAAACCAGACCGCGTGGCTTGTCTATCGATCGAGCCTGGAAGAAAAGCGCTCGCAAAACAAGACGCAGTACACAAGGTAAGTCTACAGTTAAAAATGTTAATGCAATATAATGGTTTGATGCAAAAAGCGTACAATGAAGCCGATCTGCTGTGACCACCCAGTTCTACTTTTCCTGGATTGTTGAAAATGTTCATACCTGTGATGATCCGTTTACCATAACGTACAAGTCATATATACTTAAATGATAGTTGACCTTAAATTAGCTCGCAACACTGCTGTTACCATTGGTAACTTCTAGTTTGAAATTTTAGTAGGTACGATTCCAAAGATTGCTGCAGCTTTCTCTATCAACAATGTTGTTAAGAGAGCTACAATGAGTATGCACACATGTATATGATATATGGATATCAGTTTCGCACGTGTCTCTGTTTCCGAGTTTAGTTCCTTTTTGCTGACACAACAGAACCTATCATTAAGGGCGAGGACGGTTTAATCCTGCATTTTATCAAATAAATGAGAGTTAATGCCGTCATAAACTTTACGGTGTCAGTGCCAGGCCCCGTAAAGCAGAGAGATCAGTGTACTGTCTTCATCTTTCGCAGTTTGAAAGTAACCGAATCAAGCTTTGTAGATAACCTCCCATCATGCACTGGTGTCGTCCAAATCAAAAGTGTCATGTACTTGGAAATGAATGCTGCACACAGCTTGTGTCTGTGCCTCGTGCTCTCTCAAAACACAGCGTTTGAAAAGTGCAACTGTTGCGGCCTAAGTGTTAGATGTCCAGGATGTCTGGATGGCAACAGCTCTTTTAAAACAAAGTGCCCGTGTTGGCCGCCATGTTGTATTTTAAAAATTTTCCCTCTCTTTGATTTCCAACAAAGTAGATTAAAACAGTTAGAAAACATCCTTCTACAAGCTAAAACCAAAAAGTGAATGGTGGTAAGCGAAGAATGACAGGGTTAAACCAATTTTGTTTTAAATTCCAAATTTGCGTATATTTTTGTCTTGCCTTGAGATTACAAAAGATGACGTCATCGCTTAGTTAATGCCAAAAAACGGTCTCTAATCAGTCAAACTACAGTTGGTAAAATATTTACTGTTGACCAGTTTAAGCTGACCAAAGAAACGTGGGTTCTGGGGACAAGATTCAACTGTGTATGCGTATAGCGTAGGCCTGAGATGCAAAAAAACATGCAAAAATAGGTTTACAAATCGTGATTAATAACAGGGGTATTCTACGTGTATTTCAGCAC
This sequence comes from Parazoanthus atlanticus, assembly GCA_025448195.2. Lineage (NCBI taxonomy): Eukaryota > Metazoa > Cnidaria > Anthozoa > Zoantharia > Parazoanthidae > Parazoanthus > Parazoanthus atlanticus. The sequence goes on along the minus strand of JAOEHT020195782.1, from coordinate 160 downwards.
AAGCTTTGGTGTTGGGTTACAAGCGAGACTTTATTTAAGCTAAACATATTAGTGATCGCCAATTTAAGCGAATGTATGGTAAATATGAATTATGCCGTGTATTGCTCGGAAAAATAATACCTTGGCATACTTGTGTCATCGTCGTTCTTCATGTTTCTGT
>JAOEHT020195691.1:0-11275 GCA_025448195.2 Parazoanthus atlanticus | reverse complement strand
AAAATAGTAGGGTAATGCTGGTGTATTGACCCTTTAAGAGGGCCACCTGAAAGATTTCTGCGTGTAAAATGTGCTTCGCTCATTTGCTCTCTATATATATCTGCAAAGCGTTCGTCCACCCCTCCCCCAACCGTTTTTTTGGTCTGCCAATAAAAACAACAATTAATTACTGTGTGGGGTCATGGTGAGGTGAAAATTGTTAACACCGAGTAGGTGCCGACTTCTACCGACAACAATCCGAACACCGCTCGTAGTAAGCTGTGAAAACTCCAGGCGCGAAAATTCAAATTAACCATTGTGAAGAAAATTCGAACCATAACAATGGGCAAAGCTTGGCGGTGGAGTCCCGGTGAGTGGTGTGGCCGCAGAATTGGCAGCTGATGATGTCGAGCTGAAGAAATCATCTTGGACAGGGCTTATCGTCAGTGCCAAGGAGTGTTTACCAGATCCAGAGAAGTTATCATCGTGCATTTTACAAGCCTCCATCTGCCACTGCAGCGCGCATCGATCTCTTCACAGGCAGTACATAAGGTGGATGACAAAAACAAGAAAAAGCATCCAAATACCGTCATTGCTGGGGACTTTAATTGCGGAGATATTAACTGGAAAATCGATCCTCCTGTAATCACTGATCCTCACTCTGCTTCCCTGATGAACCGATTGTTAGACCTTGTTGACGACCATGCTCTTAAACAACATGTCACCGAACCCACCCACCTGTTATCTATGAAGACACTTGTTTTCGTTATGTCATGTGTTCCTTCTCTTGTGTCTAACGTCAAAGTCCAGCCTGGCATGAGCGACCATGACCTAGTCAACTTTTGCATAAGTGCCAATCCCCGCAGAATAAACATGCCTCTGCACAACGTTTATATGTTCAACCGCATGGACCTGCCTGGACTGAAGGAACATATGACTGAAGTAGCGGCCAAATTCAAATCATTTAACCCAGAACCTAGATCTACTAAAGAAAATTTGTCGTTCTTTAAAGAGGAAATAATGAAAGCAGTAAATATCTACGTCCCCTCCAGAATGACCAGGCAAAAGCCCGACCTTGGATGACAGTTGCTATTAAAAAACAACTACGTAAGCGCGAACGTCTTCTCCAACGCGCAAAACCTGAGCGGCAGTAAAACATCAACTGCATGGGAGGCCTGCTATAAGAAACAGCGTAACAAAGTGACCAAGGCCCTCCGGGACGCCCATAAGAACTACTTAAATGAAGATGTTGGGGGAAGCTTGCAATCTAATCCCAAGAAATTCTGGAATTATGTTAAAAACTCACGTTCTGAATCTTCGGGGATCCCTTCCCTCCGTAAGGACAATAACATCTACATTTCGTCTAAAGATAAAGCTGAAATACCAAGCCAGTACTTTCAGAGTGTCTTTACTCAGGATAATGGTTCCCTCCCAGACCTCGGCCCACCCCTGTGTCCTGTTATCGACAACATCTTGTTTACAGAATATGGGTTTTGATCAACAAGGGTTGATATGGTATGTTTTTCGCCGTAAGGTTTGGTGTAACGCTGACGTTTCGAGCGTTAGTCTGCTCTGACGAAGGGCTAACGCTCCAACCGTCAGCTTTACACCAAACCTTACGGCTAAAAACATCCATATCAACCCTTATTCAAAACCCATATTCAGCTTACTCGCAAACAAAACAGTTTTTTCAAAACTAGTTTTCTTATTTACAGAGCCGGGAGTATAGTTTGTCCACGTGTAAGACCTGACGGCATTCCAGCTCGTATCCTACGCGACCTACCAACTGAAGTAGCGGAGACTGTTTGTTTTCTGTTCCAGCTAAGTTACGATTCAGGTAAACTCCCCGATGATTGGTTAGTCGCAATAATAGCCCCTGTTTACAAGAAAGACCCAAGATCCATTCCTGCCAATTATTGTCCCATTTCCCTCACTAGCCTCGTCTGCAAAGTCATGGAGCACTGTGTGCTAAGCCAGATTCATAAGCATTTGAACGTCAATAACATCACGCCCCTACAGCACGGTTTTCGTGCAGGATTCTCGTGTGAAACGCAGCTAATCATGGCTGTGCACGACTGGGCATCAACACTAAATAATCATGGCCAAGTCGACGCTATAATGCTCGACTTCAGCAAGGCTTTAAACAAGGTTTCTCATGCTAAGCTGATCCACGAGCTGGAACATTATGGGATCAAAGGGAAAACCCGTCTTTGGCTCGCAGCCTTCCTGACAATGCGTTCTCAGTTTGTAGCCGTAGACGGCTCCCACTCCAGTTGTTGGGAAGTCATCTCAGGCGTCCCCCAAAGCACTGGCCTGGGGCCCACCTTGTTCCTTCTATTCATAAATGACATTGTTGACCATAGTGATTCAACCAAACGGCTCTTTGTGGACGACGCAGTAGTGTACTGTGAAATCTCATCCTCATCTGACCATGCGTATCTCCAGTACGATCTTCAAAATCTAGAGTCGTGGGCTAAAACCTGGCAGATGCACTTTGACATCGCGAAGTGCCGATTGCTGTCTATTTCCAACAAGTAGAAGCCCAGCAAATTTGATTACACTCTCGATTCCCAACATCTCTTCCACTGATGAGCATGACTATCTGGGTGTTCGCTGCAGGCAGGACGTACGCTGGACCAGCCACTGCTCGAAATTAATAGCAGAGCAAACAAGTCACTTGGCTTACTACGAAGAACTCTGAAACTGTGCAGCGAACGAGTTAAAGAGCAAGCATATTTGTCGATAGTCAAACCGATTGCTGAATATGCATCACCTGCATGGAGCCATCACACGAACAGCGATGTGACCAAGATTGAACAGGTCCAAGAGAATGCTACACGCTTTGTCAAGAACGATTACAACCCTCGCACTAGCACATCTGGCCTCGTATCTTCACTCAGTTGGGTCTCCCTAGAACACCGACGCCTTCTGGCACAGGCAAACTTGTTCTACAAATTCCGAAGCCGCCTAATCATCATCGGTTTCCCCTCTTGCGTTCAGGAAAATCAACGTGTCACTAGATCTAATTTCAATATGTACAGGCAACTAAACAGTATAATATCCTCGCATATTCCTACTCATTCTTCCCTAGAACTGTTAGGATCTATAACTCTCTACCTAATTCTGTCGTTTCTGCCTCTAGCATTAATAAATTTAAGTCCTTCGCTGCACTCTGCATCCCAGAAATCAGAGTACCAAACCATCTGAGGCGACTATAAACCTGCTGGCCGCTCCCTAGTTATTAGCGGAAGCTAACTTTAGGGAACTTTATTTAAGTATTAAATTTAAGGGTGTACCGTTTCCTCAGGAATGCGAAGATAGCTAAACAGACCGCACCTTATCTCCTTTGACAGCTGAGGAACTCTGTGATGCTGAGAAAGCTGCAGTAAAACTAGCTCAGATACAGTCCTCCCAAGACAATGAAGTACACTGCCACACCGAAGCAAGCTGCTTACTTTAAGTCCGTACTTTGATGACGAAGGGTTGCTGCGTGCAGGAGGCCTTTTACGGAAAGCTCCTCTTCTGGAAGGCGCTCGTCAGCCACTCATTCTGGATCCCGCCCATATGTTACCCGTATGATCATGAGGGACTCTCATCTGCGACTGTACTGTACAGGTCCTAGTCATTGCCTGAGCGAGCTGAGACAACGGTTCTGGATCATGAGAGGTTTACGTACAGCTCGCAAAGTGTCTTCTTCCTGTAGTATCTGTCGTTGAAGAAGAGCGAAACCCCAGCCACCTGTAATGACCGACTTAAGGCTTGCTTGGGATATCAGCTACCACGCTCCACCAACAACGCAGTTGGCTATTTTGGCCCCCTAGGCATTTTGTTTTCTTTCTTTTTGAGGAGGAGGGGGGACGGGGGCGGGATTTAGGGCTGTCACGTTTCTCCGAGAAACGCCGTGAAAAAAACCCGATACTAAGTGTTTATAAAATCACAAACTTAGTATACATAGCATTATACATGCCTTTCTTCTTTTCAGCGATTATTCAGGACATACACATGCACATATAAAATATGAACAACTTATATATTTGAAAAATGTGGACATACCATGAAAGAACAGTCCCATTCTTTGATCATCGACGGTTTGAAGTTCTTTTAATAAGGTTCACTCAAAATTGTCTCTTAATTTATCGAAAGCTGTTCGGTTGTACTTCGTCCTAACTATGCTGTGGTCTTTCAAACTTGATGACGCAAAACAATCAGAGCGCTATTCACCTCCAATCCTTTGGAGTGGTCTAGTGTTAGATCGTCAATTTGAAAATCTGACAAGACGGGCTTGCGACATAAATGGCGAGTTTAAATGATGGGTTTTTTCGACAATTGGCTAGAAAGTTAGCAGTTTTTGCGTTTTAGCAAACTCACACGGACGGGGTACTGATGTTTCAGGCTTGGACTTAGCTGAATACCCTTATCTATTCTCTTTGTCTTTTGTAACTTTTACGCCAACAAAGGCAGCTGGACCCAAATTTTAGAAAGCTTTAACATGAGCAGAATTCACACTGACGTATGATGTTTTAGACTTGAATTTAACTGATAGTTCCAGTCTTTCTTTCATTCGTAACTACGTCATTAGAGAGATTTAGATAGAGGTTTGTTTAACAACAGGGGGTCACGTGACCAAGATCCTGACATCTGTTTTTTTTCGCTTCTACTATGCCATGCAGTAATTCCACTCAATTCACTTCCAATATACCATCCTGCCGAACATCCTCTCCATTTCCCTTCTCCACATGGTCTGAAGGGGTTCCTGTCTGGCATGGTATAACCCACTTTCCCGATCATACGCAGAGCAAAGTAAGGGTTTTGCTGGTGATCACAATCCCTGTTTACATTTTTCTCTAATCGATCTTTTTTCTTTCTTTACCCAATCTGCCATGTTTCCAATACGTACGACCCGTCAGCTGAAGCCCCAAAGTTGTTCTTCGCATGACTGGGTAAGTGGCTTATTCTTGGATCTCGACACGCTTTGACCATCGTAAAATGGTAGAAAAACTGATGACACTAATATTTTTTTCACATAAAGATCCTGACCATCTGATGAGAACTGTAAATTCAGAATTAGAAAAATTGTCAAGATGGTTCCAGGCAAACAAACTTTCTACCAATATCAAAAAGTCGAACTTTATATTATTCAAAACAAAACAAAATAAGAAAAAACTTGATTTGCATTTCTCTATTAATAACATCAATATTGACCGTGTTAAAGAAGTTATTTTCCTTGGAGTTATTCTTGATGAACGTTTGTCGTTGAAACCGCAGATACAAAATGTTGCACGAAAAATATCAAAATCAATAGATATATTATATACAAAGCAAGTTTTTGCTTAAATACGGCTTCCCTATGCACTCTATACTATGGTCTGATTTATCCATACTTACAATATTGTGTTAGTGTTTGGGGATCAACTTATCATTCGAACCTTAATCGATTGATTACACTTCAAAAACGGGCTATCAGAATAATCTCGGAGTGCTTTTGATGCACATACGGGTCCTCTTTTTATTAGCTGTCAAATTCTCAAATTTGACAATATTATTAAACTCCAATTAGGAAAAATTATGTATCTATACAAAAACCGGCTTCTTCCTGAAAGCTATAATAACATGTTTTCTATGAATTGTGACATTCATAGGTATAATACAAGAACAAATAATTCCTTCCAGTTGTCTTATTGTAGGACAAACGTGAGGAAATTTTCAATCAGTTTTCAAGACCCTAAACTGTTTAATTCCCTCAGCACTGACATTAAAAACGCTACTAGTATATCTGTATTCACTTCCAAACTCAAAGCTTTTCTTTTGCATAACTAGTATTTTGTCTGTTCGTGTGTGTTCGCTTTCGCTATTTTTTTTCTGCTTTTTCGCTTCGCTTTGCTGTTTTTATCATAAAATAGGTATATCATTTAATCCGCCTTGACAGTTTAGTTATCATTTTAAATCGCTGATGTAAATTCAGGGAGTTCTATCTTAAAAACCTATGGCTTCTTCGGACTTCCTTGCCTTATGTGTATGTATCTATGTTGTAAATTATTTATCGTGGCAAAACAAATAAACTGAAACTGAAACTAGAGCTGGTGGTCGGGGTTGCAGGATATATCAGAGTAAAACTTATTGCACAGTTGGAGCCGTCCGTTTCCTTAAAGCGTTTTTGATACAAACAGCTGCTGCATGTGGCCTGGTCATAAGGCAAATGGAGGGCATGATGTGAAGTGCTCTGCCCTGTAACCGCTCAAGGTTGTCGCTAAGGTATTCTGAAAGTGCGAAATGGTACACTTGGCATGAGTACTCAATCACCGAGCGAATACATGTGGTATGAAATGAGTAAAGTTCATTTGCCTGCACTCCTGCCCGTTTCAGTTGTACTGGAAATTTCGTCTCTTAGAAGCTTAGTCTCAGTTATAAACGAAACTCTTTGTTTAAACCAAAGCCTGCAATGTATAAATCATCTGGAAAAATTGAAACCTGTAAAATCAGCTTAATTTTGTCCGGCCACTTTTTACATTTACTGGCCAACTCGACTGATTTTTTGGTAAAATCGAATTTCATTCTCACTTGATTTTGAAGACAACGGATTCACTTTGAATTGCCATATTTTGAAAGGTTTTGAAAATTACCTCAAATTTCAGTGCTTAGAAAATTGAGGGCCAATTAGGAATTTCAGCCTGATCAGGCGGATATCACTGAAACTGAAAGATCAATCCTGCTTGGTAAATAGTTCTTTCGAAAATGATCCTATTTCGGGCTGAAGGCCTCAGGGGTTTCAGCTTACCAGCTGTTTCTTAATGCCATATTTTTTTACCTAAGGATGGCCAAGCTATTTTTTTCCATAACAAAATCAATCTAAGGGCTAGTTACTTAGACACCCCGTTATTTTCAAAATGGTTACAGATATACTGAAGCTAGCCATTGGATCTGTAAGCAGCTTTGACCTCGCTAATAAGTTGGGAACAAGCTCATACAAAGGAGGCCCATCCAGTTTTAACTTATGTCTCACAGAGAAACTTTATCATACTAAATGCTACCAAATCCATGAAGCGCAACAAAAGATCGATGTTAATGACAAAATGCTGGCATGATATAAATTCCGCGCAGCCAATTTCAAATCTTGTTCTTCAACTTAGGCCCTGTTCATACGTCGCGCAATCGTCGAATTTAATGCAGACGAATTTATTTCGAAGCTCTCCATGCAATAAAATTCGACGATTCTGCGACGTATAACATGAATTAAATTCGTGCGAAGAATTAAATTCGTCCAAGACGTTTTATCCGTCTTTCGAAGACGGACAAAACGTCTTTACAGCATCTCATTTCAGTCTTTTAAATCGGACAGCAATTTATGTCGACTAATCGACGAATTTAATGTGAATTAAAATCGTCTGAATTATATTCGACGTATGAACTAGGCCCACCCTCCTCAAATATACAAACCGCCAACTAAAATATTAGTCTGACATTTGCTTCGGCGTGAAACTGCAGTAACTTTTAAGATTTTAAACATTTTATCATTTTTTTTCTTTTTTATGGAGAATGCAGCCCTGGTGAGATAAGCCACATTTGTTACAGGTCCCTTGTCCATGATTAAAGCCTTCTCAGCCCGTTATGGTGAGCTCAGGCACTAGAAAAGACCAAAAATAGAATAAAATTGGCCAGTTTTATAAAACAACCAACGTTCTATTGCCGCTGTGGTCTTTCATGAACCACAATAATGTCGAGCACTGATACGTGATAAAAATTATACATTATACCATACCAAGTCCCCAAGGTTTTGTCCGGCATGGAGCATGGAGAACTAGCAGTTTAAAGAACCCCCCTCCCCTGTCCCACTTCCCAAAAAGACCAAAAACATAAGTCTTTATTTCTTTTTTCTTTCGTATCGTAGAACCTTAATATCTATTTGACTTTTAAGTAGTGTAACCAGCCTTATAGTTCGTATTTTTCATAGCTGTACTTTTACTTATCAATACTACTATATATTAGTTTGGAAATCCCTGAGCGGAAGTTCTGATATAGATTTATATTTGTTGGTGTTTCCAATGACTATCTTGAATTAAATATGAATCATAACCAGTGTTATGAAGTAATTTTAGTAAACTTAGGGTGCGTGGCTATTGTCACCAATTATATTAAATTTTATTTGTTTTCATTTCATTTTATTTTGTTTTATTCGTTAGTATTGCGCATTCTATTTAGTGCGTTTTCAGAATTGTTCCAGAATACATTGGCAGTTTTAAAATAGAATCATTTAAATTCTATTTACATGTCATTTTCAGGTTTATTCTATTTATCTTAGTCAATAACTGAGTTATGTCAACAAACTCTGAAGTCTTTTAAGATAGCATACTACGGACAGGAAGTCCTCAGTTTAAAACCTAAAACACACATCCGGGGGCCACCTAGAATACAAATTGGATGATCGTTATCAACGCGGAGGAAGACTGTCGAGGAGGCCAGATTCCCAAATGTTTTTGCGGAGAAGAAACTTTGCGAGCGCCAAAAGTGGAATTCAAAACCAAGCAGCTCAGGCGACTGCGTGTCAAAACATTACTGCTTATGGCAACTCAGCGGGGCGTGTTGATACAGTTCCCGTCTCCCCGCCCCTACGCTTGCTTCAAATGGATTGGGGGGGGGGGGGGGGGGCGGGGGTCTTGATCCTCCCATTCTTAAGCCTAAGGCTATGCGGTTATAAACAGACTATCTCTTTTAATGGAAAAATTAAGTGTCAAACAACTCTCTTGCACAAAATGACATTTTGTGAGAGCGTCAATTTCTCAAAATATTCTCAGTTCGTGCATTATGAGTCCTGGACCTTTAATTTTTTTCATTAAGGAAAGTTGATATTCCGGACGTTTTCCTGCATAGCTTGAATACAGGGGCGTACCAACCCTGAGTTGAGACAAGCAGGTGCTTATTATGGTACCACTTCCCTTGCATGGTCTTGAAACACAATCACATTTTCACTTTATTTATCACAAATCGCCGGTCCCTTTCCCAAAGTCCAAAGTGCTACTATACTACTAAGGTTAATCAAGTTTAATCGGCTCAGTTATATACAATGGGTATCAAAGTCTCCATGCACTGAGCTGCTTGTTTTAGATAGGCTTGAAGCCCTGTATCCAGATTACACTTATTGCTTCTCATGTTTTAAAATACATGTTTCCTCACTGTCGCTATACTGTGGGCCTTGGGGCATATCAGTTTATCACTCTTGTTCATTGACGCCAATAAACTGATAAGTAATATTTAAAACATGAACTCCGCAAGGAAGACTATTAACATTCAATTCTTAAAAATGGGACAGTAAAACAAAGAAAAGGAAATCCGCAGATATATTTTTCTTTGATTTTTTCACAGTACAAAATTAAAGCCGTCCCTCTTTGGGAGAGTAACTGTAGATAATATACTTGTTTATTGACAAAACTGTGAATATCTAATACATTAAAGGTCAGATTAATCCTTAATTTAGTACTGAATGACAAAATATCGAATATCCAATAGCTAGCGTGCCATTCATCAACTCGGAATACAGATGTTACCACATCACGAGCCACTAGACAAACAAATTACTGAAACTCTTAAGCCTCTTTAACAACGCTTCAGTAAACAGTGCTGTGTTCTGTTGTGTGTTTGAACACGGCTTTGCTGCGATATTTTAGTGTTTGTATTTTACTGTCGGAAAACAACACGACAACCATAGCTGAAGACTTCGTCTGATCAACTTGGTGAGCAAGCTTGTATCGACTCGATTTCACACGTTGCGTGAAATATAAGAGCAGAAATCGGATTTTTAGCTTGGAAACTTCATCTTAAACTTTGCCACCTCTTTGGAAAGTAATGACATTACTCTTGAAGCTGTTTTGTACGCCTAACGGTCTAAACTACGACAGAAAATTCACTGAAAAGGGAATTTATGAAGTCCAAGCAATGACGTGATTGAGAGAACAGCTTCGCTTCTCAGCGGGTCAGTATAATTAATTCTAGTATTCTTGACACCCATTGTCTCCATATCAAATTTGTCGAACCAACACAGATCAATTGATATATAAGTAACAAGAAGCCAAAATAACTGTTAAACCCATTACAGGAAAAATCGCGTTCTAATTAACTTCGGTGATAATGGATAACTGGACTACAAGTGAAAATTTGTCCAGCAATATTGCTTCAACGAACCCTCAAGCCATGTCTGGTTTTCTTATAGAACCTAGGGTTTCTATCTATATTCGACTTACTCTTACGGCCTTTGTACTTCTTGCTGCTTTGGTGGGAAACTCGATCGTTCTTCGAGTAGTTTGCAGTAAGAATCCCAGACGAAAACCGTTAGTCTACATGCTGGTTGGAAACCTTGCGGGGGCAGAGCTTGGTCAGACCATTTTGCAGCCTTTTCTGTTGTACTACGAGGAAACATGGGAGTGGGTTTACGGAGATTTTCTGTGTCGAGTGATGTACCCTCTACAAGCTGTGTGCTTGGCAAACATTACTTTGACTCTGGCTGCCATAGCTGTGTATAGATATCTGGTCATCATATCTCCACTCTACATGACAAGGATGTCTGCCCTGAAACTTAAGCTTCTTCTCATTTCCTTTTGGTGCGTGGGGCTGGCAATCTCATTCCCTTCAGCAGTCACGCGGGAGATCTTTCCCTGCCCCAGACAGCCAAACAATACCTGCTGTGGAGAAGTCTTCCGCAGTCTTTCAGCGCAGCGGAAATACGCAGTAGCATTTGACGTCATTGTAAACCTGATACCCATGATAACGATGACAGTTGCATATGCTCTAGTGGGACTCAAGCTAAGATGGCACTTAAGATCGATGAGGAGGGTACAAAACTGCCAGCTCAACTCAATCCCGCTACAAAATGTCTGCCCTCTGGATGTCAACACCAACAATTACAACAACAGCAACAGAAGTAACCCAGACAGAAATGTGAGAAACGGAGGAACAATAATCGAGCTTGAGAAGAAACTGCTGAAGATGATGTATTTCATTGTCATAAGTTTTATTATCTGCTACAGTCCTTATGAAGTATTGAACCATCTTTTCCAGCAGGGAATCCTTCAGTCGTGGAAGTATGGGGGCATTGTGTCAATGTACGCCCTGTGGCTCATTCTTGTACCAAGTGCGCTGCACCCCATTTTTTATGGCACCAGGAGCAAGTTGTTAGGAAAGAATGTGTTCATAAGGTGAAACATGTCTCTGCGCAGGGGCGGATTTAGGAGAAGGGCCCATGGGGCCCGGGGCCCTCCCCTTTCTGCGGCAATTTTAGTAATATTTTTATAAGAAAAACAGTGCAAAA